>MU224650.1:695730-739548 GCA_018584345.1 Thuja plicata | reverse complement strand
AAACCTTCCTTCTAAGCACACAAGCTCTGATACCAATTGTTAGTAATAACTGAGAGCGGGGGGGGGGTGAATTAGTGGCCTCAAAGATTTATCCTTTTAAACTTTAATCGACCAATCAATATACCTCAGATTATTAAGTCCCTACAAGATGTATGCCTTTGAAATACTTGAAATAAATAACTATCTGTTAGTTTACCTTGCCTGTCCTTATTCTCCTTGATAACCAATAAGAAGTAAAACTTATTTACCAATACTTAGTAAATATACAGAGTATACCAATCAATCCAGAGATGCATATGTGAAATGTAAAGCAATAAAGTAATAAACCATACACATATAACACAAGGATTTTAACGTGGAAATCCTGTTAAGGGAAAAAGCCACTGGGACCGATACCTCAAATTTTCACTCTTCTAAAGTGAACCCTGTTAGGAGCCAACCCTGTTAAAGGTTACAAACACACTGTTAAGTGTGACCTTGTTAGAGTATTTTCATACATAGGTTGTCACTAAGTATCTGGCATCTATGCTACCATCCTTGAATCAGCCTCTAGACTGTCAATAGGCTTTACGCTAATCTTACTACCATCCTTGAATTAGCCTCCTTCTTAGACTATCAATAGGCTTTAGGTAAGATCGATCCTACTATCATGAGTCAACCTTTTGGTAATCTATTAGGATATACCTCAATTATAAAAGACTGTTAAGTCCTTCTCTATTAAGAGACTTAATGCTTCAATGGTTAAACTGAAACACAATGACTTATTTCTAATGCAACTTTGAATTGTAGATATTCAGATCTATTTATGTACAATACCTTTTTGATCAATGTATCAATTCAATTCCTTTGAACTTAACTCTTTCTGCTCTGTGATGTTGTGCTTCACTGTGTCTCGGTGTCTACAGAATTCTTTAGCTCTCCCTTAGCTTGATTGATCAGGACTATATGAAGATTATCCTTCATCAATTTCTCTTCAGCATCTTCTTTCAATTCACTCCCCCATGTATCTAATTGCTTATAGAAATGAATTAAGCTTGTCTCTTATATAGACATGATATTCCTTAATTCTTGTTCTTTGATTCTTTATTCTTGGCATGAAAAACAATCCAGCCAAATTTATTTATGGCTTTAACTCCTAATTTATCTCGCAGTTATCTTCTTGCCAACTGTATAAAGCTTATTTAAATCAATTACTTAACTATGGTCGAATAAAATAAATAAAACAACCAGTCAAGTCTATCTTTAAGCTTTGCCAACTAGATATTTTGTCATTTTCTGATCTCTCTATTCTATCGATCAATTCTGCAGTTTGTCAACGGTGACAACTGTCAATTCCATCAGTGCAACTTCAGTTAGCTTCAGGATCTCTGCCTGTCAGGCATCACTGGATCTTGCTCATTGGGCAACACTATTTTTAGCTCGTCGGGCATCTTGTGATTGTGCTTCGTCGGGCAACACTATCTTCTACTTGGCGGGTATCACTGTGACTCTATCTCTGTCTTTACTAATGGTGCGCACTCCGTCGGTGTAGTCTGTCATTTAGTAAATGGTGTGCACTCCGCCGGTGTAGTCTATCATTGATTCTCTGAAGTCTTTAGCATTATGTATATGACCATATAGATTATATCAAATTGACATCAATGACAATACAAACCATTAACTGATTTAATGTCTTGCATCATCTTCAACTTAACATTATCAAACATTCAATCAGTTACATGTCATCACCTGTCAGGAGTGGCCTTGTTAGAGGAATTAGAACATTTCACTTGAATGTCACCTTGTTAGAGGATTTATACAAATGACTATTAGGTCAACCTTGTTAAAGGATTTTAACTAATACAATGATTAGAAAGTAATCAACAGTTGTGATTTGATACATACAACTTACTTTGCAAATTCATATCCAATTACAACTCTGATGCTAACTTACTAGATGGCCTACATTGTCATTTCAACCTTCTGACTTGCTTGGAAATCTGTCAAGCAATCACACATGCAACTCTCTACTTCTGTATTCAACCTTCTCTGCTAGGTCATGCCAATCAGTAAATCAACTATGAAACCCTCTTGCATACACACATCCTCTTGCACACTTAGTGAATAACCCCTTGAGATTATCATATACCTTTCTGTCTAGGTCAGATAAATCTTTTCCACTTAATCAAGATTGTAGATCTTAGGTTAGGTCAGATCCAACTGGTCATTCCATCATTACATTGCATTTACTTCTCCAAAGTAGTCTCTAATTAAATCTTGAAACCATGCATTAATTATGGTTACCCATACATTAAATGACGTGGATCAATCTTTAATTAACTTTACATATCCCAATAAAATTAACTAATTTGGCCAGAGATCTCAAATCTCATCATTAATCCAAATATTGTAAGTCGGCCAACATCACTATTTTCACTCAACAATTTCACTGGTTCTTGACACTGGACAAACTTTCTTGTCACAAACAACTTTGCTCAGCACAAGCAACTTTGCTCGGCACAAGCAACTTCACTCGGCACAAGCCAAACTTGCTTGGCACAAAATAGCCAGGAAAACTATCTTTGAAATATAAACAACTAATTACTTTACCAGAGTGCCAACTGATCAAGTACCCTTTTATTTGCCTTAAATCAACCATTCACTTGGTCCTCTTGTTAAATCTTCTTCATCAACAATAGATATGGTACTCAAATAGATAACAATAGTCTCACCAGTTAAGGTTTGACATCAATGACAAAATAACAATTGCTTGCATTGTCACTTTCCAACAATCTCCCTCTTTGGCATTGATGGCAACACAAAATATTAAAATAATTATTTAACAAGCATAGTTACCATACAATCCAAAAAGTCACATGTGTTCCTTGATATGAACAAATCTTCATTAATGTCTTTAGCTTTATTCTGATTCTTATCTGTAAAACATTTCTCCCTCTATGTTTATAATCACACTGTAATCATCTGTAGACTCCCTCTGAGTAGATAATCACTTCAATATTTTCAATAGTAACTTCAACCTCTATATAGGTAATCTCTCCCTCTTTATACTTAATCTCTCCCTCTAGGTAATCTCTCCCTCTTTGAGAACAATGCCAAAGATGTCGATATCTTTATCATGTAGATCTTCAGTATCATGTTGATCCTGTCATCTTGATTATGACTGATTTTGTTTTTTGTCATTGTCCAACTTCACAACTTTAGTTAGCATCCTAAAGTGTGACTTACTGTGCATCAATGTGTCAAGTATTCTGAATGTAATATTTGATACAATAGTACCATACAGAACTTAATTAGCCTTAGTTAGGGGAATCACCCTCATTTTACCTCGCAGATACTCATGAGCATCCTTAGGTAGTGCCTTTGTGAATATGTCTACTAATTGTTCTTTAGTGTCCACATAATCCAGTCTCACTTCTTTATTTTGAACTAGCTCCCTCAAGTAATGATACTTGATAGCTATGTGCTTTGTCTTCGAGTGCATAACAAGATTTTTAGAAATATTAATGACACTCGTGTTATCACAATAAATGACAACTGGTTCAGTGATTTCTTCCTTCATACCTTTCAGTAGTATCTTCAACCACACAATGTTAGAATAGTTGACTGCTACTGCCACATACTCGGTTTCAGTTGCAGATTGTGAGGTGCAGTTCTATTTCTTTCTTGTCCATGAGATCAACCTTTTTCCTAAATGAAATGCTCCACCAGTAGTGCTTTTCCTGTCATCAACCTTTCTAGCCGAATTAGAGTCAGTGTAAATTCTAATTTCAAACTTATCATTCTTCTTGCAGTATAGACCATATTCATCAGTTCCTTTCAAATATCTTTGAATCCTTTTAACTGCCATCATGTGAGTTTCCTTGGGGTTAGCAAAAAACCTTGCAACAATTCCAACAGCTAGGGCAATGTTAGGTCTACTATGTATAACATACTGTAGTTTTCCAATCATTGATCTATAGAGTGTTTGGTTCACTTCTTCTGTGTCATCATCTTTTGTCAGCTTCTGTCTAGTAGCCATGGGTGTACTCACCGGTTTGGACTCTTCCATTCCAAAAGTTTTTAGTATCTCCTTGATATATTTAGATTGAGTGATATAGATACCATTCTTCATTTGATAAATTTGTAAGCCAACAAAGAATTTTATCTCACCAAACATAGACATCTCAAATTCAGTTTGCATCTTTGTTGCAAATGTCTGGCATAACACATCTTGTACACTAAATATGATGTCATCTACAAAAATTTCAGCTAATAATGTACCTTTGCTTTGCTTTATCTTCAAGTACAAGTTGTTGTTGTCATTGGTTCTTCCAAATCCAATCTTGATTAGATAATTGTGCAATCTCTCATACCATGCTCTTACCGCTTGCTTCAGTCCATATAGAGATTTGTGCAATCTGCAAACCATATTATTTTTGTTTGGGTCAAAAAAATCATCAGCTTGCTCAATATACACTTCTTCTTCCAAGATACCTTTGAGAAATGCAGACTTTACATCCATCTGATAAACTTTGAATCCTTTATAGGCTGCATATACAAGTAAGGTTCTAACTCCTTCCAATTTTGCAAAAGGGGTGAATGTTTCACCATAGTCAATTCCTTCCTCCTGTGCATAACCCTTGCATACCAATCTAGCTTTGTTTCTTGTCACATCTCCATGCTCATTCAGTTTATTCCTAGATACCCACTTTGTACCAATTACATTTTTATCCTTTGGCCTAGGTACAAGTGTCCAATTCTTGTTCTTTTCAATTTGTTCAATTTCCTCATTCATTGCCTTTATCCAATCTTCATTTTATAAAGCATCTTTCACTATTTTGGGCTCAAATTCACATAACAGACATGTGCCATCTCTCAACTTACTTCGTGTCATAACTGCAAAATCCTTCAATCCAATGATTTGATCAGAATTATGGTGTCTCCTCACATATTTTGCTAGATTAGGCTTAGGTCTTGCTTCAAATTCATTGTTTGTGTTCAGTTCTGGTTGATTCTGAGATTCGGCATCTCCATCAAATAGCTCGACATTCACTTGTTGTTGCTCAGCAACTCCACTCTGTGACTTGGCAGGTGCATGTTGTTGCTCGACAATAGCCTCAAGTAATGTATTAGAATCTTCCTCATCCAGATATATGAATGATCTGTAGCTTTCAGACTCTTGTGTACTTTTAGCTTCATTCCTTTCTACAAACTCATCAATTCTAACATTTGCACTTTCCACAACTTTGTTAGTATTAGAATTAAAATATTTGTATGCTTTGCTTTTCTTTGAATAACCAAGGAATATACCTTCTTCACCTTTAGCATCAAGTTTTCCATTTTTGTTGTCCTTTAGTATAAAAGATTTGCTTCCAAATACTTTAAAGTACTTTACACTAGGTGCATAACCATACCAAAGTTCATAAGGTGTAGCATTTGTACCTTTCTTGACTTTTACTCTATTCAGGGTATAGACTGCAGTACTTACAGCTTCTTTCTAGTATTTATGTGCAACATTCTTCTCCATCATTAGTATTCTTGCACAGTCCATGATAGATCTTTTCCTGCATTTAGCAATACCATTTTGTGGAGGTGTCCTGGGTGCGGACATCTGTCTCTTTATGCCTCGGTCATTGCAGAACCTGTTGAACTCATTAGAAATAAAGTCTCCACCTCTGTCAGATCTTAAGCATTTCAAACTTTTTCCTTTTTCCTTTTCAATTTTAGCTAAGTACCATTTAAATAACTGGAATGCATCAGATTTTTTCTTGAGAAACATTACAGTCATCATCCTTGAATAATCATCAACAAATAGAATAAAGTATCTAGCACCACAGTAGCTTCTTTCTCCAATGGGACCACAGAGATCAACATCGACTAATTCTAGAATTTTCTCTGAAATATATTTTTTACTCTTGAAACTAGACTTAGTCATCTTTCCTAGTTGACATTGTTTGCACATTGCATTCTCAGGTTTCTTTAACTTAGGTAGCCCTCTAACCTTTTTCAATTTACTTATGATTACCAAGTTATCAAATTTCTCATGACACAACCTCTTATGCCATAACCAAACATCATTGTACTGTGTAAACAAACATGTTTCAACAGATAAATCCACATAGAACAAATTACTTTTAGTCTAATCACCACTTCCAACTAGTTCTCCAGTAGAGTTATAGATCTTTTCTTTTCTGTGATGAAACTCAATTCTGTAACCAGAAGTGTTCAATTGTGAAACACTTAACAAATTGTAATTAAGATCATCAACCCAATACACATTATCACATCTAATTTTTTCAGTCAAGTTAATCAATCCTTTACCTTTTATAAGACATGGTGCATCATTACCAAATTTTACATATCCTCCTTTACATTGGTTTAGGGTTTCAAACTTATCCTTATCACCAGTCATATGATGGGAACAACCACTATCAATGATCCAACAATCGCCTTTACTTTTATAAGAAATTAATACATTTTTCTCATCATCATCAGAATTTTCTTTCATTGCAACATAAACAACTTCTATATCATTGTCATCAGAATTGTTAGTATCATTGTCAGAAGTTTCTTCAACAATATAACAAGATTTCTTACCTTTGTCTTTGTAATCCTTATATTTCTTGAAGTCTCGGTCATCCTTTCTATCTTTGTAGTCTTTGTATTTTTTGTCCTTCCTTTCATCTTTTTCATTCTTATCAGGACATCTAGCAGCTATATGACCAACTTTATTGCATGAAAAACAAATGATAGGAATTTTACCTTCGTATTTTCCTTTTCCTCTGGACAACCTTTTTTCCATAAGTGCTTCAAGTTCTTCAAGATCATCATCAGTAGTGTCACTATCACTATTCACATGTTTCTTTCCTTTCTTACATTTATTGAGAACCAATTGAGATCTAAAAGCATAATCAATACCTTGTGGATTGTAGTTATCATAATTTGACATTTCAAATGCAGTGAGTCTACCTATCAGATTTTCCAGATTCAGATTATTGTTAGGAGTACATCTCAGTTCTTGAATTGCAGAAACTCTAATAGCATACACAGGAAGTAAAGTTCTCAGTACTTGGCTCATAATAGTGTTCTCATCTATTATTTCATTAGCTCCTCTAATGGCATTTACAACTTCTTTTACTCTACCATAATACCGATTAACATTTTCACCTTCTTGCATTTTTATCTTATCAAACTTACCTCTTAGACTTTCTGATTTAGCTCTCAGCACATTTGTGTCTCCACCATAGACAATTGGTAGTTTATCCCACATCTGCTTTGCATTTGTGTAACTCTTTATATCATCAAAATCTGAATAGCTCAATGAGGATGCAATCTCCAACATTACTTGATTGTGCTCTTGCTTTTCTCTTAGTTGTGTAGCTGTGAGAGGAGTAGTAGGTGATACATAGTCATTTTCAATAAGTCGCTTAGCATCATCTCCAATACCAGCCAGATGCAGTTTCATCAAACTCTGCCATGCAGGAAAGTTATCTTTATTCAGCTTCAGAACCTCCTTCTTATACATCTTGATCTTTTCGCTCCAAGTACCTTCAAACTATTTTTAGGAAACCAAAGCTCTGATACCAATTGTTAGAATGAATTTAGAATAACTAAGAGGGGAGGGGTGAATCAGTTATCCTTAGGTTAGAAGTAGAAAATCAAACTTTCTGTATTTCAGATCTACTCGGCAATAGTAGCATATGTCAACAACTTAATCATGCAGTTTACTGTATAATGTAACCAGCTTGTAGAAACATAATAGTAAAACAAACCATAAGCATTCACACAAGTTGACACAAGTATTTAATAAGGAAACCCAATATGGGAAAAACCACCAGTAACATGCTACCAAGTTTCACTCTTCTGAAGTGATCTCTGTAAGGTGCCAACCTTGTTAAAGGTTACAATAACACACTGTTAGGTGTGACGTGGTTAAAGGATTTAATCACCCTATCAGGAGTGGCCTTGTTAGAGGACTTAGAACATTCCACTTGAATGTCACCTTGTTAGAGGATTTATACAAATTGTCATACCCAAAAGTTGGGCAAAAATACACATATAAAAATTTTTAAAACGCACTAAAAGGAGTAGGTTATGCTACCTCTATGGTAAAGCAAGTGCACGTAAAATGGTGTAGAGGAGAGACAGTAACTAGATGAGTCATATGGGGTAGGATAGCTCTAGAAGAATCCTACAAGCGATCCTAACAAGAAACCTTGATCGACATGCAAATTGAGGCAGTTGACTAAAAGTCAACTAGAGTTGACCAAAAGTCAACCATAATCCAAAATATGTGAAGGGGCATTACTAGCACCTACTAAGTCCTATAGAAGGCTTAGGCATGCAAATCAAGATGGTTGACTAGAAAGTCAACCTATGTTGACCAAAAACTCAACTATCTCCAAAAGGCACAAAACTGAAACCCTAGGGTCCAGAGACTGTATGGAACACCGGGTTTGAAAATCAAGTCAAACGGCCAAGGTTTGTCTATGGTTGACCAAAAGTCAACCATGCACAAAATTGGTCAAAGGGTGATGATAAAAATGTCTAACGCTAATTAAGTTCAACAGAAACAATTTAATTGGTTAATTAGCATTTTATAACCCACATAAAATTTATTTAACAAAATATTCCCTATTCTAAAGTTTAAATCATTATAAAATTTAACTTTTAAAACTTTATTTAAATCATTATTAAAAGAAATCCTTAATCCATAAAAATCATATTTTAATCTTTAATCCTAATCGATTTAAATAATCCATCTAAAAATTTAAGTAAAGAATAATAAGGCTTAAATCTCTTTTTATTATAATTATATCAAACTCTAATAAATTAAATCAATTTTAGTTACATGTAAATCTAATTTTAAAACTAATCATTAAAAAAAAATTTAAAATCAAAATCTGAAAATTAAATCTACTCTAAAATAAAATACATCAAATCTAATCTTAAAATAAATTCCTTTCTTAAAACTAATCTAGAAGAAAATCCAACCCTTCTAATTTTTTTTAAAAAAGAAATCTAATTTTTAACATATTCATACTTTAATTTATTAAAATACAATCCTCTCTAAAACAAAATCCATGTCCATGATATAATTAAATCTAATAATAAACTTTGAGTTTAAAACTATTATTTAAAATAATATTTAATCATAATTAAAAACTAAAATTATATTTGTAATAATCTAGACCTATATAAAAAAAAAAAAAACTTCTAAATTATTTTACCATTCCTAATAAATCCAAAACAAACATATGTCCCCATCACAACAATAATAATTTTTAAACCAATTCCATTTAACTCTAAACTTTAAATAGTAATATATATATATAAAAATCTAACTATGCAAAACCAAAAAATAATAATAAAATAATACTATCTAAAACCTACATATCCTTACACTATGTAGACGGAGGCCAAATTCAAACCCTAGGCAGCGAGTGTTTTATTTCTATAATCCGCAGGGCGACGGTTCAAAGAATCCGTGAAGGTTTAATATATATATAATATTTAAAAAACATTTTTTATAATAATAAAAAAATCTTCTTAATAAAATACTATTTTATAGGCATACACAGGAAGTTAAAAAAAAGAAACAAATTTACCGGTGTTTATTTGTCTGAGACAAAACAGTGGGCATGTAGGCTCAATATTTTTCAAAATTTATTTTACCAAAAGGATTTACATTTTTCTCTAAACTTGGTGGAAGGAATTTTTAAAATTATGCATTTTTAATTTTTGAAAAACTTTTCCAGAATTAGACTATGTAAAAAAATATATAATTTTTTTTTCTCAAAAACACTAAGATGCAAATAATTTAAGTTCAAACTTTTATTTAAATGTTTTTTTTTTTTTCAGGAAATTATTATCTAACTATTCACCATAACATTAGGCACCAAAAGAAGGTTTAAATATGTTTAATAACATATTATAGTCCTTACTTAAATATGAACTTTAGCTCTTTAAAATTAAGAAATCTAAAATAAAAATCATTATTGCTAAATATACTTTCTTTATCTCTCAAGAACATCATAATAAAAAATATAATGAGGATACTTAAAAAATATGTCTACTCTTGAAATATCTCTTTGAAATGAAATCTTGTGCACATACTAATCTTCATATTGATAAAATTGTATTCATACAAAAATAATGTTTTCACAAGATTTCTCCCTCAAATAGCATAAAAATAATATGATTACAATGTCATAGAGACTTTATTCCACATAAGATCACAATGATAATTCCATACAACATAGGTTACAAATGACGGTTTTCCAGTCATACCAATCTTCCACATAAGTGTACAATGCAACTTCGAACTCCATCAGAAATCTATAGAAGATGAGGTTGACCATGGAGGCAAACCTCCCAACCTAGGCCTTTACAAGGCCACCCTTGAGCTTGGGGATCCAATATGGAACGGGATACAAATAGGCATACAAAACTCAACTAACAATCAACATACTCATAGGAATCACATAAACAAGAAAACTTCCCGTACAAGGTTGAACAAAAGGAAAGGTCTCCAAGAGACCTTCCTGAAATAGGGGTAGAGGTAGACTTCACTGTAGGTGAAAGCCAAGAATATATATAGTACACACAAGCCACACATGGACTTGAATATGACTATCTTCACAAGATGCAGTCCTGAAGTAACCTCCTTATGCCTCTTGGGTGCCCGCAGGCCCTTCTTGGCATCATGGGTATCATGTTACCTCATATTTTTCCCTCCACACATGGGAGACTCTAAACTAACAGGAATCATTTCCATCTACCCCTCCAAGGTTACTCTGCCCTCCCAAGGGTGAGTGTGCCTTGAAGACCCATTCAAAATTAATCACAAAATAAAGACATTGAGAAACAATATTTAAATTTCAAAACTGAAAATAAAGCTTCAAAACACAAAGGACTCCATTAATGGAGTCCTTGAGCTTAAGAATATTGATAAACACAAACAATATTACTTTAAATAAATCCAACCTTAATTCCAAGCTAGGATGATGAATGGATTGGTGTTGAGCTATCCTTCCTAAGCTCCTTCCAAAAAGGCTCCTTCAAACTGAATTCTGTCTCTAAGGGTAGAGAGTGGGTGAACACTCAACTCATCCTAAATCCTTCCCTAAATAGGCAAACCTCCAACAAGAGCAAGGCTTAGCCCAAGGGTGAGGTAACTCTAACCAACCCCAAACTAAACCACTTCCTAAATCACCAAGAGTGAAGTCAAATAAAACTTGGGTAGAAGAGAGAGTGAGGTTAACCAAAGTCACACTCTGTTATGCCCTGCATCCCCGTCCCTATATTTTGTGTGCAAAATGTTGGGTCCCCCTTTTTTTTCTTTTGTTTGTTTTGTTGTTTTGCTTGTAGTTCTTTCATTCTCCTTTTATTTTTTTTCTCCGGGGTTTTCTTCCCCGCTGTCATATTTTGTTTGGTTGGTTTCTCGTCTCCAGGACTCCGGTCCTAGAGGTTGTTCTTTGTCGGGAACCGGACTCCAGACTCCGAGATTCTTCGCCATGATGTTCTTAAGGTGATCGTCGTGGGGAATCCTCAGGCTCGGGGTCCAGAGGTTTGCCTGTCTGAAGATTGCCAGAAGGAGGTGGATTGCCTTTTTACCATGGGTATAAATATGAGTTATCTGTCATTTTCACATTTACCATGATTAAAACACTCAGAGTGATTTCAAAGCGATTTCAGAGCAATTTGCAGAGAATTAATGGTAATCAGTGCTAAATACTTCCATCATTTTCAAGCGATTGTGAGTGCTTCATAGTGTCGGGTTGTGATCATTTGGCAGTCGTAGCTGTCGCAGAGCTTTTGTGGTGACTCCTTTCTTCCCTTCTCCTTTCAGCATTCTCAGGTTGGTGTCTCTTTTCTCGCCATTTTTTCGTCTGTCTGGAGTGTTCCCTCTCTATTTTTGTTGTCTTTCATTTTTTTTTATTTTCTCTTTCTGGTTTCATCACCCGTTGGTGGGTCGGCTCTACCAGAGGGTTGTCTTCCCTCTATGCTGGTGTAGTTGGCTTGTAGATAATGTAGAAAGATGTATATACTTTGTGCCTTGCCTAGTTTCTCGTGGATGTCATTTCGCGGTGTATATATGTGTAAGTTTGTGTATATTTTTTATATATCCTTTTGTTCCTTGTGTATATATCCCTCAACTCTTCATGTATATCTTATGTATATCCTTTTAGACGGCTTAGAGGGATGGTCAAGTTGCCTGTGTCACTGGTTTTCTGCCCATAAGTTCATTTTAGGGTAGAATACCACCTGTTTGAAACTCGGCCCGCAACTGGTTTCAAACTGGTGGTTTTCTCTCTCCCCTGTAAAACCAGCCAGACCCTCATTTATGTGCCATGCGTGCATTTAAATCTGTCCAAGTGGCCTTCACTTTTCATGTGTTCAGACAGTTGGCTCCGTCGTCATCGCCATAACTCCTATTTAATACCTACGCACGTGGCGCCCACGTGGGCTTGACGGTTTGCCTTTTCGCACATTCCCACCAATGGCTACTTCTTCAGGCTCTGGGTCTCCTACCATCATCCATCCCATGTCTTTACCAAGTGCGATAAAATTTCTGGTGTCCGGATGTTCAGTCAATCTTAAGTTTATGTAATGCATGTGCTTTTCGGGTTTTTTTGAATGAAACTAACTTTTCAGAAAAAGTAGGCATCACGGTGGTAAGATCTCCAGACCCTGGAGTATTTATTTGTTAATACATTCTGATGGTTGCTTTGCCTTGCAGGTTTCCAGAGTACGCTTCCAAATATGTCTGAAGCATCGACATCCTCACCACCTGAAAGCTCAGAACTACCTTCCATGATGGCCACCAGGGCGGCTGTTAAATCCAAAATGGAAAGGGCCCTAGAGAAATTGCCCCTAACTATGAAGTTTGTGCAGGACAGTGTTATCATGGGCTCAAAGATCGAGTCTAAAGTTAAACTCCTTATCAACACCAGCGTCAGGATATGGCCAAAAATGTAGGCCTTAGTGAAAATGATGTACATCCAGCGACAGGCTGGAGATCAGCTGGTCATCAATATTGGGGACTTTGGGATCCTTAAGGTGGCTTATTTCACATTCTCTATACAATCTCCGGAGCTTATTACAATACTGGCCGCCAATTACAACTCTTCTGTTCAGGCTATTATACTCGCAGCCGCAGAACCCACCAGGTACCCTACTCCTCTGGTATCCCTCGACCCTAAAAAATTCCAGGCGGGTCTGGGGATCCCTCAATTTGACAAGTCTTCTATGGTTACAAGGTCAGATGCCTTGGCCCAATTCACGCAATTGGAGGAAGCCGCCCGGATATATATGACCACTCACTAGCTCAAGGTTCCGAAGAGGGACCCTAAGAGGATGAAGATAGAAATTCCCAAGTCTGAGTTCAAAGAGAGTATTCAGATGGGAATGATAGCGTTGGCCCAGGTATTTGGGTAGCCCTCTACCCAAGAATTTATTAAATAGATGTATTACTTCCTCCTCGCCATCTCCACCAAGGGAGGATACTTCAACTAGTCAGCTATAATTTTGAACCACATCGAGTCCTAGTTCCTCCAACTGGCTAGGAAGAAGAAATTTTATATGACTTCCTATGTCTTCTGGGCCCTAGCGCAGTAGAGGCCCCACATCCATGCCCTACTTATAGACGGTGTGCTCGAGATTGGCCCGGGACAAAAGGCACTGTGGGACCATTTCTTGCAGGTTCAATGGGAGGCTAGCTTCCCAAGATTTTGTCAAGTAAACGATGCGTTCGTTTATTATCACTTGCTCACACCCACCTGAGACGTAAGATACCACCTATCCACAGAGGCGATAAATTTGGTCTAGAGTTATGGACATTACTACATCCAATTCCAATAGCACACTTACATCAAGGTCACTGACTTCTCTGAGAAACCCTACTTATTGCCCAAACACTGTGGGGACAAGATCGTGCTCTTGGAATAATGCAAGCAGATAATGGAATTGCATGCACTCTTTTCCTTGAAGAAGGTAACCAATATTCCATTCCTAATCGCTTTTGGGAACTACTCATGCAGCTTGGCCACTGTAAAAGAGGTGGATAATGAGCTTAAAAACTACAACCTAGAATAATTCTACTTGGCGTGGAAAAATTTTGATCTACACGGCAAGATTGCAGCGACACTTCCCCGGGCTTCAGAGCCCCATCACTACCATATGGAGGATTTCTGGGAAGATTTCCAAGATGACATGGAGGTGCAGAGCTGGCACTATGTCAGAATGATGGCAGGGATGATGGAAAGGTTGAAGCTACAGAGGTTCTGGAGGACTTCTCAGATGTCGGCCCCATGATCGATCCCTAGTATAAGGCAAAGGGGATCGATACAATGAACCTCCCACTGATAAATCGGGATGCCCAGGAAGGCCCTACAATTGAGAACTTCACCCGAGAGGTGGTCGAGCGAAGTCATGCCTACTTCAAGAAGGTGTGCCCTAGAAGTACCCGCTGAGCAGCCCAGCCAGCACCAAAATTAACTCCGGGGGCCGGGACTTCTTCACAGAGAGTGGATAAAGAAAAAGGAATAGATACGACCCCTCTTGTACAAGAAGTCCCCATAAAGGAACAAATAAATCAGTCAGAGGTAGCCTCCCAACAAATGAGGGAGAAGTTAATCACACGGCTAGCCACTCCAGTACTCATGGCCAGGCCAATTCGTCCCCCTTCCTCCCCGCCGCTGGCAGCCTTAATGGTGAAGGCAACAGGGGTGGATCCAACAAAACAAGCAGTAATAAGGGATGCGGGGCCACCCTTGGTTACCTAAAGAAAGAAGAGGCTTAACCAAAAGCCTAAGGCAGAGCCGGGGTTGGGTATGTCCCAAACCCCACAAGTAGAGATCCTCTCTTCCAGTTCCCTAGAGTCAGAAAAGGAAATAAGGCCTATCAAAGTCCCAGCTAGTCCCTTCTCATAGGAGGAATTTGATGATATCTTTATAACCAAAAAATTTAGAAACCTGCAGGGGGACACCAGACAAATAGAGGCAAAAGGCCCAGCTGCAGAACAAGAAGTTGCGGAACAAGAGCCTACGCAGGGGCAAGAAAAACTGATAGAGAAAAGGGAGGCAGATCCGGAGATTGCCTCCGAGGCTCTAGAGATGCAAAATCCAGGGGTGGACCAACAAAGGCAGAATGAACAAATGACATCTGCTAGGGGAACCGGACCTTCGGGAATAACCATAACCCTAGCCACCATGTTTCAAGTGCCACTCTCGAGAGCAACCTTTGGGCAGGTAATTACCATGGCCCAGACTTTAAATCTCAGCTCAGTACCTCCCCTACTGCCAAAGGATGTTCTGATAGAAAAAGAAGTCCCGACGGTAGATGCTAAGAAAAAAGAAGAGTAACATGAAGAGGAAATCCCCGAAGAAGCCAATACAAGTCTAGACAAAGAAATAGATACAGAGGACAAGGCTGAGGAGATGGATGTTGCTGGGGAAGATATTACTAATGAAGAAGAAGACACAAAAAAAGGGATGGATGAGGCCCACACCACTGAGGAGCAGTAGCTGTAGGACACCGGGGAAGAACCAAGAGAACAGACTCAGGAAGATAAGCCACCCCTGCCACCTTAGTGGTTAGTAGAGAGCAGGAAAAGAAAGGCTCTGTCCACTCCCAGAACTCCTCTCTCCCTGGCTGAAATGATGGCTCAGGTTCAGGCCCCGCCAAAGGCCAAGAAAGCCTAGATGGTTCATACTCTTCGAACCAGGCTAGGCAGAGAAACAGTTGTCATTGTGGCGACACCTCCCCCGAATGTCGATGAAGCAACCACAGAGCCCAGAGATTAGAGCGTTGCAGAGGTATCACTGGGAAAAAGGGGAAAACAGGGTGAGGTGGACTTACTGAAGGAGGTAGCTAGGGCAGTGGAGGCCCATTATGAAAAAGAGGCCCAAAGGCTCAAAACAAAAAAGGCAAAAAATACAAACCTTATAGGGTTTCTTACCAAGCTAGCTCGATTTATCAACGTCGCTCCTTTGGAGGCTTCCACATCTGAAGATTTTCCGCAGAGTGACATAGACTCCCTGCAAACAATGAAGAAGAAGGCTCAGGTAGTCGACGAGTGGGTCGCCCTGCAAATAGGAAACACCCAGTGTTTCCTGGTATCCACCCTCCTAGACTTATATACGGCCTGGCATTTTCTACACCAGGTAGAGACTCTTATTGACCTGTGGGAGGGTGATATTGAAAATTATCAAGTATGGAAGGTAGAGCTTGAAGAACTCCTCGGCCTAGGAGAGGAAATGATTTCAGAATCCAGAATTCTAGGGGACGAATCATTTGATTTTGTGAGGACCCAACACTCCAGGCTTGACCTCACATTGGAGGTAACCAAGCAACTGGTGGGGACTCTATAGGATAAAGTCAATGCGGTAAAATATTCTTTCAATTTATACAAATCTTTTGTAGCAAAGACTTTTGGGGCTGACCCCCTCAGTACAGATACATGCATGCCAGAGGATTCAGTTTTAGGGAGTTTTGATGAAATAATGAAGTCCCGATATCAATCCCCAGAGGGAATAGATGGTGCTCAAATAATGAAATTAACTCGTATGGTGCTTAGTGGCCACGATGCGGCAAAAATGGCCAATGAATTTAAGGAGAATATTCTGGACCTGGGGGAACAAATTGAGGTGGCTAAGTACCGAAGGGCCGGCCTAAAGGATATCAATGAAGATGACATCTCCCGCCTCCTCCAAGCTTTCAATGATAATAAACAACCCTAAGCTTTCTCTGGAGACCAGAGAAAACCCAAACATTGGTTATTCTTTATTCTTTTAGGAATGTAAGTTCCCAGATCCCGAACTCTCAAGTCCCAAATTTTGTATTCTTTTGAGTGACTCGTGTCCCAGTCCTTGAGGCCGACCGGTCACTTTCAGGAGCGGTTATTAAAGGCTATCAAAAGGTAGTTGGCTACATCAAGGGGGCGTCGACTCAATAGTTGGTTTCCTGATAGGATGGTCTTCTCAAAGTGTCATTCAGAGGTACACCTAGCGCATTGGAGACAAAGCGCCGCATTTCCCATTTATGAGGCATGTAGCCTCGATCCCCAAGGGACCTACTTTCTTCCTTCTCCTTCCTGGCTCTCTTCTCGAGGCTGATTCTTCTACTATATATTCTTGTCTCATTGTTCTGGCATGTCATGCCTATTCTGTCTCAAGCTCTTTTGTAGGGTGGCACAGGTAGTACCGGCCCCCAGATAATGTATTTTATTAAAACATGATGTAAAATAGGGTTAGGGTTAGAAGAGAATGTGTATAAATAGCCAGACTGGCCCATTTCTAAGGGTCGGTGAAATTGATGATTTTGTTGTCCACAGTAATAGAAAGGTGATTTCTCATTCTAGTTGCAGAGCTCAATGCTCCATTGTTCCATTTTCAATAGTTAGACACTCCCCTGGAGCCACCATTGTATCACGCACCAGTGCTTGCTGGAAGAAATATTAATGAAGAAGAAAGAATTATTTGCAATGATGTTATTGGCATTCTTTCTTTTGGGTTAATGGTATTTTATGTTTCATGCTCTTTATGTCTTCTACTCTGATATGTCAAATAGATTAACGACCTCTTTTCCCTTGCTACTGATAAAATACTAGCTGATGGTTGTGTATTTCTTCGGTATTTAGTGCAGTATATCAGAGTATTATTGATGTCTTGAATGTTTAAGCATAACTATAGTTAATGAAATACCTCTAACCCTGCAGGATCTTTTTCTATTTTATTTCCTAGGTGTAGAATACTAGGGGAAACCTTACCTCATTGAGTCTCCCGAGAGAACAAGTTGAAGAAACCAGCTATCCCCCTAAAAAATAGTCACTTCTCCCAACCAAGCCCCGCACCGTCGTGACTCGACACCCAGGTTCTTGAAGGCCTAGGGAATCTAACTTCCTCAAATAACCTTTGCAGGTGGATTTGGTCGGTACCTCTGGTACCCGGTGACAACTTATGACTATTGGCAGACCCGGTCAGCAAAACCCCGTCTACAAAAACTGGCACTAGAAGGAGAGCATGAACTCATCCCCCTCTCGAGATTCCAATTTTACACCTCCTGAGGGTTCCCCGAGTTATAGTTTTAAGTGTCAATCCTTCAGTGGGATTGGGTCTTTCTCCCCAGTGAAATTTGAAAGAATCCTTAGGTTTGCCCCGAATCCCGGGAGGTTTGTCGAACTCGAGCCCCCTGCTCGAAAGAAACAGACACCAAAACTCACAATAGCCACTATTGTCTGGGGGTCTAGCATACCTCAGAATACCCAAACTTCTTAGGCAATCCTAGGAACCAGTGCCCAAACTACCCAAAATCTAGTTCCCCCAATGGCCGCATATTTCAGAAACACCGGGTCCCCAATGGGAACTTTTCTGGGCGTAATCAATGACTTACCCTCCCACCCAGAGAAGATCTGCCCACGATATGAGCACTTAAGCTCATGGACCACAGAAGAGAATTTACAGGCATATAAGGATGCCATGAACTGACACTAGATCCAGCATGAAGATGTTGTGACTCAGATGTTTCCCTTGTCTTTAGGACAAGGCGAACTAAACTGGTACCTTAACCTTCCTGCCAACTCTATAAACAGTTGGCAGGACATGGAGGATGCATTCCTAGCTACCTTCCGCGTACATGTGGACTCAGCCTGGTCCCATAGCCAGTTCATCTCCATCTAGAAGGAACCTAATGAACCTCTTGTAGCATTCAACCATCGATTCTAGCGCACCTTAAAGCGGTACACAGGCCCTTTTATTCCATCCCCAAAAGCAACCATACAGACCTACCTTAATGCGATAGACCCCTTCGTTGCCACTCTCCTTTGGAGAATAACCACCGCGGGTGACCGACATACTTTGGAAAAAGTTTACAACCTAGCTTTAGAATTATCCCATGGTCTCAAAAAATCCCCGGGCGGGATTAGGCAGAGTACGCCCTTCAACATGATCCCCAGCAGAACAGCGTATGCTAGGGGGTATAACCCCAATCTGGCGATGGGTGCTCCCTCGATGGCAATGAATCCTCCACCACCCCTGATAGATCAGCAGGCCTAGTACGTTTACCCAATGCAGACCCAGGCAGTACCAGGTCTGGAAACTTTTCCTTGGAATCAGTCGTAGCAAGCACAACAGTCTCAAGTACAACCATCCAGAGTGCCCTTCTTCTAGTCATCCGTGACTGGAGGATTGCCTCCCTTGACTCTAGCTAATATTGTTGCCTTCCCGGGAAACCAACAACAACAACCATCACATTGTGACACCAACACTTAGTTGACTGCCGAGGTTGAATCCCTCCGGCGAATGTTGTCTACCTTGACTGTGGACATAGGCCAACTGAATGCGGGGTCCTATGCGCCCCAGAATTCAAATTCCTAGAGGGGAAATATTTTCTTCAGCCAATGAAACAACAACGTCGGGGGAAGAAACTTCAACAATGGGCCTAGGCCCAATCAACAACAATGGAATAATAAAATGAATATCAGAGGCCCAACTCTGAACCAAAATGCCAACCAAAATGGTGCTGGACCATCACATTTCACATTAGTCACAAACTTCTAGCCCATGACTAATTGGTGTAGATTGCACGACACAGGTTCACACAATGAGGTAAATTGTGCCACATTAGAAAAGGTCATCATGATCTCCCAGCTAGATAGACAGTAGTCGCATGATGCCACCCCTCCAGAGCCTCCTGTTTAAGAGCCAACCCATAGTGCCTTCACCTGTGAGACCATCTTCTTCAAAACTTCTAGGGAGGATGAAGAGGAATCTGAATTGCAGGGATTCTTTGATGAATCTATCCCACCCTTCAAGGCCAACACCTTCACCAACCCACGGACTCCATATAATACTTAAATTCACGTTGGTAAAGGACCAGCTCACATGCCCACACCTCCTATCAAAGACACCCCTCCTCCCCAGAATAACACGACTGACCGACCTGCTCCTCCAAAGGGTCCTAGCTCTAACCAAGCAAAAGACCTAGCCGAGGAAAATCACCAATTTTCGGGAGGAAGATTTGACATTACAAAGGTGTTAGAACAAACCACCACCTCCATGACCTTGATGGAGGTCTTGCTAAATTGTCCTGAATAGAAGAAGTCTCTTTTGAAGCCCTTGGGGAACCCGAAAGTCGTCAGTCGCCCACCCAAGACTATCTCATTTGAAGATTCTAATGCGGCCATCTTTCGGGGGAACAATGAGGATCTTCCCTTCCTACTAGGCTTGAATATCCAAAGAAAAAATATACATAATTGCTTAGTAGACTCCAGAGCTTCAGGTAACATCATGCCCTTATCCATTTGTCAGAAGCTCGGATTCCATCCCACCCCATCTAATGGTGTAGTGATCTAGCTGGATAAGACTGCTATAAAAATGGTGGGGGAATTGAAGAACATCTGGATACAGCTTATCCAGGACCCCATGATAGCTAACATAATTGACATCCAAGTGGTGGAAATCCCAGAGACTTATGGGATGTTATTAAGCCAGAATTGGTCTAAGTCCCTTAATGGATACTTTTTGACCGACTTCACCCATTTATGGCTCCCTTGGGAAGGGAAATCGAATAGGATCCAGGTCAAAAGTGAACCCTAAATGAAACAAGCCCTTACCGAGGTCAGAAGGGTCAGTGAGGTCTTCTTCTCTGAGACTTCCCTGGGGGTGTACCGACCCTTTGAAATCTTAACATTTGATTTCATCCCCGAACAAGATCCCGTAGTGCTGCAGAGAACCCAGGACCTAGAAGAAAGGATGAGAGTTGAGACTGACTCCCAAGGTGCCACAAGGACCCTTGCTAGACTCCTATCTGACACTTGGTGTTGAGTACACTATTAGAAATATTAAGAACTTGAGTGTGGGCCTTGCCTTTCAGTCGCTAACCGACACATCGATGCCTTCTGAAATAAAGAATGTATAGCTGATTCCCCAGAGCCTAGTGTTCCTACGGGATGCACTCCTTTGGTGTTGTCTCCCCAGGAATCCCAAATCCAAACACCTCCAGAGGTAAACTCTACCTCCACACTAGTAGTTTGGGAGGGAACTACTAAGTCTCCCAACAACAATCCAAAAGTTATCCTCACTCCCCAGCCCCAGATTATGAACAATGACTTGTGGACCCTCAAGTTTGATGGGTCTCGATCTAAACAAGGCTGCGGGGCCGAGGTAGAATTAATCAACCTGCGAGGGAAGTCCTTCCTCACATCCTACAGACTGCAGTTCAACTATACAAACAATGTCACAGAGTATGAGGCTTTGGTCCTTGGACTCTTATTTGTGTTAAGGAAAGGTGTCACCCACCTCCGGGCTTTGGGTGATTCAGAGTTGATTATCAAACAAGTTCGGAGTCAATATACATGCCACGATAAAAGGCTGGTCGCATACTGCAATCGGGCTTGGAGCCTTATTGAATATTTTGATGCCTTCGGCATTGACCTCATTCCCCGGCAACAGAACTATGTCCTAGATTCCCTTGCCATTTCTGCCAGCACATTTGAGCCAATGGTCAGCTCGCGACTCCGGAGATTTTCAGTTGAGATGGTCCCCACCCCATCCATTCTAGACAATGTCACCCACTTTCAGGTTTTTGAGGACGATCAGCATATCCTGGCCTTCATGGTGAATGTTGGCGTCTTTGAAAACCAAATAGTGGAAGAACGAGACCATGACGATACTGGGCAGGGTGACGAAGATGATGGGATCATGGACCTACCTACTAACACAATCCTAAAGGGGATGGTTGCACTGGAATGAATCTTCGACTCAGACCCTCAGGCCTGGGAGAAGGTGTCGTCTTCCTCCAAGGGAGGAAAGTTTGAAAAAGTTAACATCGACCAGCCTAGTGAGGAAAAGATGCTTCACATTGGTACCTCCTGTTCCCCTGAGGAGAAGGAGAAGATTCTCGCAGTTCTCCAAGAATACATCGATGTAATTGCATGGGGTTACGAAGATTTGAAAATATATGAAACATCCATTATGACTCATACTATTCCCTTGAAGCCTAATGCTAAGCTCTTTCAGCAAAATCAATGACCGGTCAACCCCCTGATCAAGCCTCTGATTCATCAAGAGGTAGAAAAATTATTGTCAGCTCAAATAAACTTTCCAATCTAGCATATTACATGAGTTGCCAATCTAGTCCCTGTGAGAAAGAAGAATGGTGAGATCCGCCTTTACGTGGATTTTCAAAACTTGAACAAGGCCTCCAAGAAAGATAATCACCCTCTCCCTTCATTGGATGAGGTGTTACAGATAGTGAATGGATCCCAGATGATGTCATTCTTGGATGGATACTCTAGATATAACTAGGTCATGGTTAAGTATGAAGACAGGGAGAAAATTGCGTTTACCACCAAGTGGGGAATGTTTGCATATAGGAGAATGTCCTTTAGTCTGATTAATGCAGGGGCTACATTTCAAAAGGCTATGGACATTGCGTTCGAAGGCCTTGTGAATCAGTGCATAATCATCTACATGGATGATTTGACCATCTTTTCCTGGGACAGGCGTGACTATTCCGCCCATCTCACTCAGATCTATGAGAGATGTCACCGGTATGGAATATCCCTCAACCCTAAGAAGTGCATATTTGGGGTCACCAAAGGGAAGTTGCTCGGGCATATCATCTCCGAGAAGGGTATATTCATCGACCCTGAGAGAGTCGAAGCATTGCTAAATTTACAAATGCCCAGCAGCAAGAAAGAGATGCGATCCTTCTTTGAAAAGATCAACTTCATCCGGAGGTTCATCATTGGATTCACAGAAATAGTCAAACCACTCAATGAGATGATGAAGAAGGATACCAAAATTGAGTGGAGTCTTGAAGCAAAGTGGGCATTTGCCTAGATCAAACAGATAATAACGGAAGCACCTATCCTGGCTAGTCTGGACTATTCCCTTCCGTTTTACATTTACTCCTTTGCGTCACCACATTCTGCCGCGGCAGTGTTGACTCAAAAGGTTTAAGGGGAAGAACGACCAATAGCTTTCATGAGCTCCCCCTTCAAGAACACCAAAGTCTGATATTCATCACTAGAAAAATAGGCCTTCACTCTAGTTCACGCCATGAAGAAATTTGGGCATTATATTCTTTGGAGGAAGGTATATGCTATCATTCTGGACCAGGCCGTCAAGTCTCTGCTAATGCAGACCGAGTTGGGAAAAAGGCAGGGAAAATGGATGGCCATCCTCTAGGAATATGACTTAGAAATGCAGCCCATGAAGATAGTCCGGGGCCAAGGACTAAGCCGAGCGATGGTAGAAGAGACTCCCTGCATAGAATGTCAAGCTTACACAGTGGAGTCTATCACCCGAGACCCGTGGTATACTGATTTGGTATATTTGTTACTAAATAAAAATTCCCAGAGGGATTACCTCCCAATAAACGTCGTGCCTTGCAGATGAAAAGTGCCCACTTCATGATCAGGAACTCTGCGCTCTACCGTAGAAACTATGAAGGAGTATACCTCTGGTGCATCAATAGAGACCAAGCTGTAAAGGTGATTGATGAATTCCACAGGTAGTTTGGAACGGGGCATGGCTCAGCTGACACCACTGCCCATCAGATCCTTTGGGACAGATACTATTGGCCCTGTATATTCAAAGATGTTTACACTCATGTTAGAAAATTCCACACTTGCCAAACCGCGGCACATCGTGAGCGTAACCCGGCTATGCCTTTGCAACCAGTCTTTGAGGCTAGGCCCTTCGCCCAATAGGCATTTGACTTTATTAGGGAAATCAACCCTAACTCATCTGCCAACCACTGATACATTCTCACAGCTAGTGATTACTGCACTCGGTGGTCTGAGGCTATACCATGCAAGAATAATACGACAAACATAGTTATCAAATTCCTAGAAGAAAATATCATCACAAGGTTTGGAATGCCCTTTGCTTTGGTGTGTGACAATGGTCTAACATTTTCTTTGGCACAGTTACTCAAATGGACCTACAACCAGAGGATCACTTTGAAGTTTTCCAGCAACTATTATCCCTAGGGGAATGGTGTTGCTAAATCCACGAATAAAAATCTACTTGAAGTGATCAAACACCTACTAGAACAGAATCCCTGGGACTGGCATCAAAAGTTGAAGTTTTCCCTCTGGGTAGATCGCATTCACGTCAAAGCCACCTTGGGAGCATCCCCATTCCATCTCGTTTATGGCTAGAACCCCGTATTCCCAGTTAACTTACAGATCCCAGTTTTACAGTTTATGCAGAAATTCAGCAATAGTGACGACATTGTGGAGGTTCGGCTCTTAAATATGGTGTGAATGGAAGAATAGCGAGATGTAGCCCTTGAACATTTTGCACGTCATCAAGCAGTGGTAAAATGATGGTTCGACAGAAGAGCCCAATACAAGGCTTTTCAGATTTCAAATCTAGTCCTGTTGTGGGACAAGGCCTGGGAAAAGAAAGGAAAGCATACCAAGTTTCAACGACTCTGGCTTGGACCGTACCTAATCTTGAAAATCTATGGGGCAAATACTTACCACCTTAACACCCTGACTGGTGAACCTGTCTCATTGCCCATTAATGGATGGTTTCTCAAACACTACTTTGAATAGTGTAAGTTTGTTTAAAATTGTATTTTATGTAAAGCCTTCCACTTGTAAATATTTCTTCCAGGTGCCTCGCTGCAAGGTACCGTGTCTTGTAAATAGCCTTGTCGGCTGCCCTCCGGGGTAGTCCTCTTTTGGTTTTTTTTTGTTTTCATTTCTGGTTTTCTTTCAGGGTCCCGACATTTTGTTCTATCTTGTAAGAATTAGAATGCTTCGCATAAACTCTGGTCTCTGGTACGATGTCTACGACATAAACTTTAGAATCTTTCTTTAGCATAATGTAGTTGGCCTAGTCTCTGGGGTTGTTTTGTAGGTTGTGGCACATTTTGAGCAATCTCTATTAGGTGTTGTCTCCGAGGGTCTGGTAATCAGTGAACACAAAAGTATATATAAGGAACAAGTAATCGGACACGCTGAGGGTAGATCGGTTATACTGGTTGGTTGACCCAGGTCTAAAACTTTAAGAAATTCTTTTCAGGTCTAGAGTTTTATCCCCTCTTCAAACATCTAAATGTACGTGGACAGGTGAAAGAAGTACCACCATTGAAATTAGCTAAGCTTAAGTTTAATGGTTAAAGAAGTACCGCCTTCCCGCCTAGAAACAAATAAAATAATAAGATAAGGAAAGCGGGATGAAATTCTGGTCTCTAGGAGAAATGAGAAAATTGATGACTGGTTTGATGTAATTAGTGCTTCTTCTCTACTCCTCCCAAAGGTCATCGGCTTGATCTCCTTCCAAAGCACACACAACACCACTGATGAAGGGCTATGGACTGGATCTCGTGTGGTTAGATTCTCAGATATGTTGCTCTCTGCCTGTCAGATGCTTCGGGAAATGGCTTGTTCTAGTTTTGCTAATCAGGGATTCTATAGTTCTCAAATGTGCTAAGGCATTTGTCTTAGATAGTCGCCATTTGTTATGTCCTGCATCCCTGTCCCTATATTTTGTGTGCAAAATGTTGGGTCCCCCTTTTTTTTCTTTTATTTGTTTTGTTGTTTTGCTTGCAGTTCTTGCCTTTTCTCCTTTTATTTTCTTTCTCCAGGGTTTTCTTCCCCACTATCATGTTTTGTTTGGTTGATTTCTCATCTCCAGGACTCCGGTCCTAGAGGTTGTTCTTTGTCGGGAACCAGACTCCAAACTCTGAGATTCTTCGCCATTATGTTCTTAAGGTGATCGTCGCGGGGAATTCCCAGGCCCGGGGTCCGGAGGTTTGCCTGTCTGGAGATTGCCAGAAGGAGGTGAATTGCCTTTTTACCATGGGTATAAATAGGATTTATCTTTCATTTTCAAATTCACCATGATTAAAACACTCAGAGTGATTTCAGAGCGATTTCAAAGTGATTTGCAGAGAATTAACGGTAATCAACACTAAATACTTCCATCCTTTTCAAACGATTGTGAGTGCTTCATAGTGTCAGGTTGTGATCGTTTGGCAGCCGTATCTATCACAGAGCTTTCATGGTGACTCCTTTCTTCCCTTCTCCTTTCGGCATTCTTAGGTTGGTGTCTCCTTTCCCGCCATTTTTTTGTCTGTTTGGAGTGTTCCCTCTCCATTTTTATTGTCTTTTAGTTTTGTTTGTTTTCTCTTTCTGGTTTCACCGTCTGTTGGTGGGTCAGCTCTGCCAGAGGGTTGTCCGCCCTCTGTGCTAGTGTAGTTGGCTTGTAGATAATGTAGAAAGGTATATATACTTCATGCCTTGCCTGGTTTCCCATGGATGTCATTTCACGGTGTATATATGTGTAAGTTTGTGTATATTTATTATATATCCTCCTGTTCCCCCAAGTATATATCCCTTGGCTCTTCATGTATATCTTATGTATATCCTTTCAGATGGCTTAGAGGGATGGTCGAGTTGCCTATGTCACTGATTTTCTGCCTGTAAGTTCATTTTAGGGCAGAATACCACCTGTTTGAAACTCGGCCCGCGGCTGGTTTCAAACTGGTAATTTTCTCTCTCCTCTGTAAAACCAACCAAACCCTCATTTATGTCCCATGTGTGCATTTAACTCTATACAAGTGGCCTTCACTTTTCACACATTCAGACAGTTGGCTCCATTGTCATCGCCATAACTCCTATTTAATACCTATGCACGTGGCGCCCACATGGGCTTGACGGTTTGCCTTTTCGCACATTCCCACCAACAACTACTTCTCTGGGCTCCAGGTCTCCTACCATCATCCATCCCATGTCTTTACCAAGTGCGATAAAATTCCTGGTGTCCCGATGTTCAGTCAATCTTAATTTTATGTAATGTGTGTGCTTTTTGGGTTTTTTTGAATGAAACTAACTTTTCAGGAAAAGCAGGCATCACAGTGGTAAGATCTCCAGACCCCAGAGTATTTATTTGTTAATACATTCTGAAAGTTGGTTTCCCTTGTAGGTTTTTAAAGTACGCTTGCAAATATGTCTGAAGTATTTGCATCCTCACCACCCAGAAGCCCAGAACTACCTTCTACAACGGCCACCAGGGCGGCTCTTAAATCCAAAATGGAAAGGGCCCTGGAGAAATTGCCCCTAACTATGAAGTTTGTATAGGACAGTGTTATCATGGACTCAAAGATCGAGTCCAAATTTAAAATCCTTATCGACACCAGCATCGGGACATGACCATAAATGCAAGCCTTAGTGAAAATGATGTACATCCAGCGACAGGCTGGAGATCAGCTGGCCATCAATGTCGGGGACTCTAGGATCCTTAAGGCAGCTTGTTTCTCGTGCTCTATACAATCTCTGGAGCTTATTCTAACATTGGCCACCAATTACAACTCTTCTGTTCGGGCTATTATGCTCGCAGTCGCAGAACCCACCGGGTACCCTACTCCTCTGGTATCCCTCGACCCTGACACATTCCAGCTGGGTCTTGGGATCCCTCAATTTGATAAGTCTTCTATGGTTACAAGGTCAGATGCCTTGGCCCAATTCAGGCAGTTGGAGGAAGCTACCCAGATATACATGAACACTCATTGGCTCAAGCTTCTGAAGAGGGACCCTAAGACGATGAAGATAGAAATTTTGAGGTCCGAGTTCAAAGAGAGCATTTAGATGGGAATGATAGTGTTGGCCCAGGTCTTTGGACAACCCTCTACTAAAGAATTTTCTAAATGGATGTATTACTTCCTCCTCGGCATCTCCACGAAGGGAGGATACTTCGACTGGGCAGCTATAATTTTGAACAACGTCGACTCCTAGTTCCTCAAACTGGCTAGGAAGAAGAAATTTTACATGAATTCCTATATCTTATGGGCCCTGGTGGAACAGAGGCCCCACACCCATGGCCTACTTATAGACAACATGCTCGGGATTAGCCCAGGACAAAAGGCACCGTGGGACCATTTTTCGTAGGTTCAATGGGAGGCCACCTTCCCAAGCTTTTGCCGAGTAAATGATGTGTTTGTTTACTATCACTTGCTCACACCCACCCGGGACGCATGATACCACCTATCCATAGAGGTGATGAATTTGGTCTAGAGTTATAGACATTACTATATCCAATTCCAATAGCACACTTAAATCAGGGTCACCGACTTCTCCGAGAAACTCTACTTGTTGCCCAAACACTGTGGGGACAAGATCGTGCTCTTGGAATACTGCAGGCAGATAATGGAATTTCATGCGCTCTTTGTCTTGAAGAAGGTAACCAATATTCTGTTCCCAATCACCTATGAGAACTACTCATGCAGCCTGGCCGCCGCAAAAGAGGTGGATAATGAGCTTAAAAGCTACAACGTAGAAGAATTCTACTTGGCACAAAAAAAATTTGATCTGCACGGAAAGATTACAGTGGCACTTCCCCAGGCTTCAGAGCCCCATCACTACCATATGGAGGATTTCTGGGAAAATTTCCAAGACGATGTGGAGGTGTGGAGCTAGCACTACATCAGGATGACGACAGGGATGATGGAAAGGTTGAAGCTCCGGAGGTTCCCAAAGGACTTCTCAAACGCTGGTCCCATGATCGATCCCTAGTATAAGGCAAAGGGGATCGATACAATGACCCTCCCACCAATAAATTGGGATGCCTAGGAAGGGCCTACAATCAAGGACTTCACCTGAGAGGTGGTCGAGCGAAGTCATGCCTACTTCGAGAAGGTGTGCCCCAGAAGTACCCGCCGAGTAGCCCAGCCAGCACTAAAATTAACTCCGGGGGCCAGGACTTCTTTGCAGAGAGTGGATTAAGGAAAAGGAATAGATACGACCCCTCCTGTGTAAGAAGTCCCCATAAAGGAACAAATAAAGCAGTCAGTGGCAGCCTCCCAACAAATGAGGGAGAAGTTAATCACACGGCTGGCCACTCCAGTACTCATGGTAGGGCCAATTCGTCCCCCTTCCTCCCCGTCATTGGTAGCATTAATGGTGAAGGAAATGGGGGTGGATCCAATAGAACAAGTAGAAATAAGGGATGCGGGGCCACCCTTGGTTACCCAAAGAAAGAAGAGGCTTAACCAAAAGCCTAAGGAAGAGTCGGGGTTGGGAACGTCCCAGACCCCACAAGTAGAGATCCTCTCTTCCAATTCCCCGGAGCTGGAAAACGAAATAGGGCTTGCCAAAGTCCCAGCTAGTCCCCCCTCACAGGAGGAATTTGATGATATCTTTGCAACTGACAAGTTTGAAAACTTGCAGGGGGACACCAGACAAATAGAGGCAGAAGTCCCAGCTGCAGAACAAGAAGTTGCAGAATAAGAGCTTGCGCAGGGGTAGGAAAAACTGAGAGAAAAGGGAGGCAGAGCCGGAGATTGCCTCTGAGGCTCCAAAGATGCAGAATCTAGGGGTGTACCAACAAAGGAAGAATGAACAAATGACATCTGCTGGGGGAACCAAACTTTTGGTAATAATCGTAACCCCAGCCACCACATTCCAAGTGCCACTCCTGGGAGTGACCTTTGGGCAGGTAATTACCGCGGCCCAGACTTTAAATCTTGGCCCAGTACCTCCCCTACTGACAAAGGATGTGCTGACAAAAGAAGAAGCCTCGGCGGCAGATGCTGAGAAATAAGAAGAGAAACACAAAGAGGAAATCCCCGAAGAAGTGAACAGAAGTCCAGACAAAGCAATAGATACAGAGGACAATGCTGAGGAGATGGATGTTGCTGGGGAAGATATTACTAATGAAGAAAAATACATAGGAAAAGGGACAAATGAGGCCCACACCACTAAGGAGCAGCAACTGTAGTACACTGGGGAAGAACCAAGAGAACAGACTCTGGCAGATAAGCCACCCCTACCGCCTCAGTGGTTAGTAGAGAGCAGAAAAAGAAAGGCTCCATCCACTCCCGAAACTCCTCTCTCCTTGGCCAAAATGATGGCTCAAGTCTAGGCCCCACCAAAAGGCCAAGAAAGCCTGGATGGTTCATACTCTTCGAACCAAGCCGGATGGAGAAATAGTTGTCGTTGTGGCGACACCTCCCCTGAACACTGATGAAGCAACCACAGAGCCCAGAGATTACAGTGTTGTAGAGGTATCGCTAGGAAAAAGGGGAAAATAGGGCTAGGTGGACTTGCTAAAAGAGGCAGCTAGGGCAGTGGAGGCCCATTATTAAAAAGAGGCCCAAAGGCTCAAAACAGAAAAGGTAAAAAATGTAAACCTTATGGGGTTGCTTACTGAGCTAGCTTGACCTATCAACGCCGCTCCTCCGGAGGCTTCCACATCTAAAGATTTGCCACAGAGCGACATAGACTCCCTGCGAACAATAAAGAAGAAGGCTCAAGCAGTCAATGAGTGGGTCACCCTGCAAATAGGAAACACCCGGTGTTTCCTGGTATCCACCCTCCCAGACTTATATACGACCCGACATGTTCTACACCAGGCAGAGACTCTTATTGACCTGTGGGAGGGTGATATTGAAAATTATCAAGCATGGAAGGTAGAGCTTGAAGAACTCCTCATCCTGGGAGAGGAAATTATTTTAGAATCCATAATTTTGGGGGACAAATCATTTAATTTTGTGAGGACCCAACACTCCAGGCTTGACCTCACATTGGAGGTAACCAAGCAACTGGTGGGGACTCTAAAGGATAAAGTCAATGCGATAAAATATTCTTTCAATTTATACAAATCTTTTGTAGCAAAGACTTCCAGGGCTGACCCCCTCAATCAGGGATAACTTTAAGAAACCCCCCTCTAGAAAAAAATATAAAATCCTGGCGAATCTTTCATTTTATTTTAAAAAAAATTAATTCCTATTGGCGAATCTCCCAATTTTTTTGGGAAAACAAATTATTTGTTTTCCCGAATATTTTTTAATCACAAATTTTTTGTAGAAAATATTGGCGAATCTCAAGCAATAACCAAAATTTAATTAATGACCATAGAAAATAATTATATTTAAAGAAAAAAGAGTTCTTATAGAAAATTATTAGTCTAACTATGAAAATATTTGATGGGTTTAAGGGAACTCTATAGTATCTAGTTGCTACCATTTATTTAAAATATAATCATATAATCCTCATTGTATTGTGTGAGATAAATGTATCATTATTTTTATTATTATAATAGGACCCAAAATTTATTCAGTGTCATTGATTTATCAATAATCCAAAGGAAATCTTAGCCCCGATAAGCGTTAAAAATAAGATAGTAACATTTTTGCCTCATGGAATATAATGAAGATCACTAGATTATATTTTAAATCAATAATGACAACTAATATTGGTGACACAACCCTACTGTAACTAACAGTTATGATATATTATTGGTGAATTAATTTAGATTTCTATAATAACTGATAAAATTTAGGCGAATTGAATCTAACCATCTATCAAATATTAGGCGAATATTTGAGTTCAAATTTTTAATAAAATAAATTATTTGGCAATTTAAATATTTCTAAAATAAAATATTGTAAAAGTTTGGCGATTTAGATCGCCTTAAATCTTGAATTATTGGCCAAATTTGGATTCTCAAATTTCAAAAATTAGCCAATTGGCGAATATTAGCCACTAAAAAAATCACTGCCCTCAGTACAGATACATGCACGCCAGAGGATTCAATTTTGGGGAGTTTTGATGAAATAATGAAGTCCTGATATCAATCCCTGGAGGGAATAGATGGTGCTCAAATGAAAAAATTAACTCGTATGATGCTTAGTGGCCATGACGCGGCAAAAATGGCCAATGAATTTAAGGAGAATGTTCCAGACCTGGAGGAACAAATTGAGATGGCTAAGAACCGAAGGGTCGACATGAAGGATATCGACGAAGATGGCATCTCCCACCTCCTCCAGAATTTCAATGATAATAAACAACCCTAAGCTTTCTCCGGAGGCTGGAGAAAACCCAAAAATTGGGTATTCTTTATTCTTTTTGGAATGTAAGTTCCCGGATCCTGGAGTCTCAGGTCCCAAATTTTGTATTCTTTCGAGTGACCCATGTCCCAGTCCCCGAGGCTGACCGGTCACTTTCAGGAGCGGTTAATAAAGGCTGTCAGAAGGTAGTTGGCTACATCAAGGGGGTGTCGACTCAATAGTTGGTTTCCTGATAGGATGGTCTTCTCGAGGCACCATTCAGAGGTACACTTGGCACATTGGAGACAAGGCACCACATTTCCCATTTATGAGGCATGTAGCCTCGATCCCTGAGGGACCTACTTTCTTCCTTCTCCTTCCTGGCTTTCTTCTCGAGGTCGATTCTTCTACTGTATATTCTTGTCTCATTCTTTTGGCATGTCAGGCCTATTCCATCTCAAGGTCTTTTGTAGGGTGGCGCAGGTAGTACCGGCCCCCAGATAATATATTTTATTAAAACATGATATAAAATAGGGTTAGGTTTAGAAGAAAATGTGTATAAATAGCCAGACCGACCCATTTTCAAGGGTCAGCGAAATTGATGATTTTGTTGTCCACAATAATAGAAAGGCGATTTCTCATTCTAGTTGCAGAGATCAATGCTCCATCCATTTTCAATAGTTAGACGCTCCCTTGGAGCCACCATTGTATCACGCACCAGTGCTTGCTGGAAGAAACATTAATGAAGAAGGGAAAATTCATTGCAATGATGTTATTGGCATTCTTGCTTCTGAGTTAATGGTATTTTATGTTTCATGTTCTTTATGTCTTCTGATCTGATATGTCAAATAGATTAACGACCTCTTTTCCCTTGCTACCGATAAAATACTAGCTGATGGTTGTGTATTTCTTCAGTATTTAGTGTAGTATATCAGAGTATTATTGATGTCTTGAACATTTAAGCATAACTATATTTAGATGAAATACCTCTAACCCTACAGGATCTTTTTCTATTTTATTTTCTAAGTGTAGAATACTAGGGGAAACCTTATCTCATTGAGTCTCCAGAGAGAACGAGTTGAAGAAACCAGCTATCCCCCTCAAAAATAGTCACTTCTCCCAACCGAGCCCCGCAACGTCATGACCCAACACCTAGGTGCTTGAAGGCCTGGGGAATCTAACTTCCCCAGATAACCTTTGTAGGTGGAGTTTTCCGGTACCTTCGGTACCGATGACAACTTATGACTGTTGGCAGACCCGGTCAGCAAAACCCCATCAACACACTCCTCTTCCAAATTCACTGAAAATTGAAAATGACACTTAAGGGGAGTAATAAATAATTTTAGAGGCTCATTAATGATATAAAATGACCCCTAACCCATAGGGTACCAAGTTGGGTGACTAAAACTTACCCCGGTTACCCCCTAGGAGTCCAAAAGACCTTCTAAAACTCACCCTAAAGTTAACCTATGGATTTCTAAGTCAAGAAGACTTCTAGAAACTTATAACCCTAGGGTAAGCTTGGGTACTACTCCTAGATAACATTAGTTAACCCTTAACTAACCTTGGTTCCCTTTACTAGCCATGTAAACAATTAAATTACAATAATTGCCAAACTTGGCACATTAAATTAAAACAAATGACATGACTTATTCACATAAACATTTACTAATTTATTGACACACATGAAAACCCCGTTTATGAAATAAACACATAAAAATGAGGTCCATGTCTCTTTATATAGACAGGACCTTGGAAAGCATGGGTATTTACATAGGTTCCAGTACTGGGTCCCCAATTTAGATCCATGGTCAACTTTTTCTACACACTCAATGCACACATCAATAGATCCAAAACAACATGATATGAAACATAACATGAAATCAATATTATACATACATATAAACCACATTTACATAAGAACTAAAATATCCTAGCATTATTTTTCTAAACCAAATTCATCGTGTCACATTCATACATTTAAATCCATATAAGACATCAACATAAGCTAAAACTGAATTAGAACATAAAGCATCTCGAAAGTACCCTGATTAAAAAATCAGCTGCTGAATATATAACACAGGATTTCACCACTCCTCAAAGGTATAAAAATTCTCTAATAGTCAAAGTATGTCAAAGCATAAACTATTGAAAACATGAGAACAAAATAGTAAAACTATAGCAGTCTAATGTAGGTCTCACACAAATGACTGTTAGGTCGACCTTGTTAAAGGATTTTAACTGATACAATGATTAGAAAGTAAGTAGTAGTTGTGATCTGATACATACAACTTACTTTGCAAATTCAGATCCAATTACAGCTCTGATGCTAACTTATTGGATGGCCTGCATTGTCATTTCAATCTTCTGATCTGCTTGGAAATCCATCAATCAATCACACATGCAACTCTCTGCTTCTGTATTCAGCCTTCTCTGCTAGGTCATGCCAATCAGTAATTCAACTATGAAACCCTCTTGCATACACACATCCTCTTGCACACTTAATGAATAACCCCTTGAGGTTATCATATACCTCTTTGTCTAGGTCAGATAAATCTTTCCCACTAAATCAAGATCGTAGATCTTAGGTTAGGTCAGATCCAACAGATCATTCCATCATTACATTACATTTACTTCTCCAAAAGTAGTATCTAATTAAATATTGAAACCATGCATTAATCATGGTTACCCATACATTAAATGACGTGGATCAATCTTTAATAAACTTTACATATCCCAATAAAATTAACTAAGTCAGGCAAAGATCTCAAATCTCATTGTTAATCCTAATACTGTAAGTCAGCCAACATCATTGTTTTTACTCAACAATTTTACTGGTGCTCGGCACTGAATAAACTTGCTCATCACAAACAACTTTGCTTGGCACAAGCAACTTCGCTCGGCACAGGCCAAACTTGCTCGGCACAAAACAACCAGAAAAACTGTCTTTGAAAGATAAACAACTAATTACTTTGCCAGAGTGCCAACTAATCAAGTACCCTTTTATTTTCCTTAACTCAACCATTCACTTGGTCTTCTTGTTAAATCTTCTTCATCAACAATAGATATGGTACTCAAACAGATAACAATAGTCTCACCAGTTAAGCTTTGACATCAATGACAAAATAACAATTGCTTGCATTGTCACTTTCCAATAATGATGGATTCAAAAATATAGAGAATTCAGACATACCTCCATGAGAGTTTCCCTCTGGTTCATTAGGTTTTTTATCATATAAGAGATCATCAAAGTTCATATCTTCACTAAATGTGTACACTTGAGAATCATCATCTTCTCTATTAATAGGATTAAAGTCTTCATCCATGTTGTATGTTGAAATTTTCTCCTGTATATGCTCTGTATGCAATGTTATGGATTAAACATTTCTTCATATTCCTCTGGAGCTTCATCATTCAAAAAAATTTCACAATCACTTCTAGGAACACTTTTTCTATTATACTCACCACATATATAACCCACAAGAGTGGGTAACAATTTTTTTCGAGGAAGCAATTCCTCCTAAAATTCACGAACAAGCAGATTTAGTCAGCTACTTTCTATCAAAAGTCCCTAAGTAAGTGCAATTTGCAAAGGTTTACAAAATTCTATAGATTTTATGGCTTTGGGGCTCAATCTCAAGGCTCAAATGGAAAAATAAGGATACTTCCTTTTACATAGCACAAGTACTCCAAATGGCCTTTCTAAAGATTATAGATTTGACATTTTTTGAGTTTATTAGGTATATGATTTTTTACGTTAATCGAATGTAGGTTTTTTATCAAATATAAACCTCTGAGTTTGACGTTCGATGAAAAATAGTAGAAAAGAGAAAAAATTTGAAAAATAACAGTGCCCTCTATCTTTGATTCTAACTTCTATCAATTTTTTTTTTTGAAATTTGATAAATACACAAGTTGTAAGCTATGTAGTCAAGGTATGTCAAAATTATAGTTTAGTCAACTTCACATGTTAATAAAATATAAAATAATTATGATAACGTCATCAAACCAATTTCATTCCCTCCGTATGGATGTTAAAGAACTAAATTCAAAAGAATCATATTGATATCTATTTTAGAAAAGAAAAATTATGATCTATGAAAATATTGTAACTCTTTGAAAATGACATTTTCAGCAACATACTAGTTTTCGTGGGAGAAAGAAAAAACCATGCAAATCAATTATATATATATATATAGAGAGAGAGAGAGAGAGAGAGAGAGAGAATCCTAAAAGAATCTAGTTTACTTCATCTTTGGATTTCAAATGGTTTAACGATAATATGCATCTGAATCTGAAAGTTTTTTTCAAAATGTAGAGTTCAGTGTTCGTTCAAGCAAAAAGTGTAACCCATTATTGTGGGTTCACCCCACAATATATGTATCCTCCTAATGTATCATTTTCTTGGGAATTGTCATTTGCTTCATCAAATCTATCTTGAATATGATTTAATCCACTTATCTGTTTATTTTGGAAAATTGCAAAAAAATTTAGAGCATTTCTCTGAACATGTCTTTGGTATTTTGTATCTAAAAAGTTTGAAATTTCTTCTAGTCTAAGAAAATCTCTTTCCTCATCATTATATTCACTAATATTTATTTCCACACAAATTTCACTATGTTCAGATTCTTCTTCAACTTGATCCAAATTCTCTTCCTCCATGTCATCAATCTTTTCACAAATGTCAACACCCTTTTCATGAACAGGAGCCTTTTTAGTCTGATCACATACTTAAATTCCATTCAAATTTGGAGAACTTGTAAAATTTTCCCTATTTTCATCCTTTTCTTCCCTCAATACCTCACATATTTGATCAAGAAAAAATATCACTTGAGAATCATGGTATATTCCTAACTCACAAAGTTTATCTACTAATTCCCTTCCGAGAGGCTTGATATCTGAAGGTATTTCCAAATAAATTTTTATCATTCTCATAAACAAATGTACTACAGGTTCACCTTCATATCTTTCAAAATTGAAGAATTTTTATAAAGGGGACATGTAAGATTCTTCTTCCATAATGTAATTTTTATTTTCTTCCTTTTCATAGCACGTCTTCTTCTTCCTCGCTTGCATCATGAAATTCATATAGGAACAATTCTTCAAATTCTCTCCATGATGAAATGCTTTTTGTAGGTAGTGATTCATATTCTTCTTGTGTATTATTTTTTAATGACCATGCAAATATCTTCATGGCATCATCTTTTGTATCAACCTCATAATCATAAAGGAATATATGAAAGGTATCCAAATGATCAAGAGATGATCCATCATAATCTCCATAAAATTTAGGAACTCTTTGTGAAAGATTTGAAAACAATTCATTAGAACTGCATTGAAACTTTCTAAGATCCAAAGGCCTGGTTATATCAATGGGAATACAAAAAAATTTGAACACAATTTTAAACATCATGTAATAGATCTTCGATTACTAATTACAGGACAAATACTCATCCCTTCTAGGCTCTCTCCCTTAGTAGAGGAATTAATAATTTCTGACATACAGGGTCACCACCTTCTTATCTCCCTCTGGGTCTTCTCCCTCAGTAGAGTCACTAACTGAAATGATTTATTAAATAGAGTCTCCACCTTCTTTCCAGAAGGAAAATACTTACTATCTTCTGAGTCCTTTTTTCCTAGTGGATTCGCCAATCTATTGGTGCTCAAATTTATAGATTAGATTTCCTATGGACTTGCCAATCCAATGTTGGGAAACCCAAGTGATTTGGCCAACTAACAAGTCTCAACGAAAGGCAAGGTAGGAAATTCTGCAATTTTGGCTCTATAGGACTAAGGTTGGTAGGCCTATACCTCAACCTTAATATGTTGGTTGGAGGTTTTTTTTATAGTAGATAGAATACACTTCAAACCTTCTCTCTCAAGTATGGCAATGGCACTTGAACAAAATCAAACTGTAATCAATATAACATAAATTGCAAGACTAGAAATTATTTTGTTAGTTATAAGAACTCTTTGAAAATATATGTAAATTGAAATAAATGCTAGATAGAATATCTCAAAACCTTAACAATGAATCAAATTACTATATCAAATAATTGATAAGATCAGTGTCTATTTCAACTTGGGCAATAGAGTCAATCCAATTTCAATCCTATGTACAACCTTGCAATACAGTATATATTCCAACACCATCAACTATTAAAATGTTATAGATGCAGAGAAATTAATCCTATATATATCCTTGCTAGTTCAAATGAATTTAATTGCTTTGGCTGGGAGACCAATTGAACAAGAAGCTCGAAACACTAACTTTTCATGAACACCTTGATAATCAACAGGGATATAAGACATATAAAATATCTACACAAGCATTGCAAGAATATCAATTGAATCTTCCGTAAATAATTGCAAGTGGCTAACTAAAACAAATTAAACTTTCTTACCACAAATGAAACAAAAAGCACTTATCTTTTATTGATTTTAAAATAATAGTACATTTGAGTCCATGTTGCAGATGTTATCAAACTTTAAAACTAGTAATAATGATAATGATAATAATAATAATATCTCTTCACATGGTCTTGGAATCCCTATTTATATAAAATCCAAGGGATGCCTAAAAGCTTTAGACCAATGCGTCTCTTCATAACTAAAGCCTAACCCTAAGATCAACAACTGAACATCATAGTTACAATTAAGGAATGATTTACATCCTTGTTTGAAAATGGTTGTCAACCATTGGGATTCATAGTAATAGTCACTAGAAAATCACTTGTGATTTGTGTGAGATAACTTAAAAAATGATTATTTATTATGATCATTATAGTTCTTTCAATCACATATTCATCCATATACTTCATTTGATAATAGATACTATCACTAGTATCTTGAACAAGTTCTATATCAAGGCCAAGATCATTGATGTCGCTGACCATCCTTTGGCATCCTTCATCCTCATAAACATTCCTCAGAGAATGTCTACATGTGATCATCCTTTAGTCCTGAAGATCACATTATCACATCAATAGATGGATCTATGGTATTCATCATCCTCGAAACCTTGCATGGAAAATAATAATGACGTATCAAATAAAAGACAAAACCCTGACTGACATAATATAATTAAAATATTAAAATGACATAAAGAAATCCATGTCAACACTGCCACCCCAGCATCTTGTCCTTTTCATTGTTGAGGACATGTGTCATCATCGCATGATCCCATGATGGATATGTTGGAGATTTAATTCTGACGGTTAGTTGATTGTATGTTTGTCATTGATGATAACATACAATATACAACAGTGTTCTGTATGTACTTATCAGAATGATGGTATCAAGCCTTGTGTGGTTATATTCATGTTGTAGACACATTTTTTATGTTTTTTTCATACACACAGACTCAGATATGAAGTTTCAGTTGTGTTGTGTAATTCTGTTATGTGGCAGTTAGAGTTTCTGGAGTTTGTCTATACAGAGCCGACGTATTGCATTGGTTCTTGAGTTGTGCTTATCTTCAGGATATGCGTGTGTATATTCAAGTTTAGTTATGAGTTGATGATAGCTATCTAAAGGTGCCAAATGTGTTTCAAGAAGATTACAAAGTTAGAGTTAATTTGGTGAGGCCGACTTAGTGAAGCGTCGCATCTATTCAGTTTATATTGCGTGGTTGTAATTATGCTTGCGTGATTAGTAAAACCGACAAGGATGTTATGAAGAGTTTTCTAATAGGTCCCTTGATCTTATACTTTGAGGAAGATACTTATAGCAAGTCATTTGTAGAATGCTAAGTGTGAATGAGAAGAAAAGATGCAGGAAAGTGCAGAGCAGAATATTAGTTGAGTTTCATTCATCAAGGATCTATGTGAAGAAGTGAAAGATTACAATACACTAGAACTGATCAAGACAATAGGTCTACTCTATAGTTCATCATCATATATAGTGCATATATGTTCTTTAGAAGGTTGTAGCCTTCACCATTAAAGCAGTGAGCTTTTGGACAGTGAGTCCTCACCCTTAACCAGGTTACTTGTAAAAGAATCCTAACAGGGTCAGACCCTTAACTAGGTCACTATACTTATTGCATTGTAAAGAAAAAATCCTAAAAGGGTTGCATGATCTTCTAACAGGGATTATTATAAACAAGTATAGTTCATTATGGGTGTTAATTCCCACCGGGGTTTTTACCATTTGGTTTCCCCGTAACCAAATTGTGGTGTTGTCTATTGTGTTATCTGAATGTGCATTTGCTTTATTATATTCTGAAGTTAATAAGACAAAAGAATAAAATTGGCTGATAATTGATTCACCCCCCCTCTCAGTTATCCTTTGGGACTATTCTAACAATTGGTATCAGAGCCAAGTGCCTTGGAGAAGAAGCCTAACAGCATAAGGTAGATCAGATGTCTTACTACAGAAAAAAGAGCCCTAAGTTCAATGGAGAAAATTATCTAGATTGGAAAAACAAAATGATAAAACATCTACAGTGTGTTGGTTTTGACAATTTTGAGATAGCCACACAAGAAGTTGTTATTCCCTCCTTAAAAGATCTATCAAGAGATGATGCTACTAGTAAATAGAAGGATACATTCACAGCTAATGCAGTTGCCAAAGAAGCCCTTATAAGTACACTATCTGACAGTGAATTTTTTGAGATCAAGAAATTAGACAAGGCATACACAATATGGAAGTATTTAGAAGACATGTTTGAAGGAGATGTTCAAGAAAAGAATGCATGCAAAAAGACATGGAAAAAGAAATACAACAGTCTTGAGATGTTACCTAAAGAGAACATTAGAGCCTACAATCAAAGGATAAATGAAGCAGTCCCTGGAATCAGAAACAATGGTGGAGAAATATCAAAATAAGATATAATGGACAAGTTGTTGACTACTTTAACATTAGACTATGAAAACAAGATCGGTATTCTAGAGGAAACCATGCAATTTTCACAAGACTTCAAGAGAGAGACTTTGATCAGTAAAATCTCTGCATTTGAGATATCAAGATTGAAGACTGAACTAAAAGGTGAAACAACCTTCAAAGCCTCAGTTCATGGTAAGAAATCTCACATCCCTAGCAATAATAAGAAAGAAGAAGTTGATGAAGAACTAGAAGAAATCATTGTCATAATTGCTAGAAGAGAAAAGAAAGGCAAAGGGAAATATGAAGGACAACTTTCATTCAAATTTTTTTCATGCAACAAGATTGGTCACTTCGCATCCAAGTGTCCTACAAGAGTAAATAAATTTAGATTTGACTATAAACCTAAATATAGGAAGGAATGCTATCATGTTGAAGAAGGTTTAACTGATGAAGATTCAGGAGAAGATGAAATTGGGTTTGTTTCCCCTAAATACATGGAAAAATTGATTGAGCATATGGACATTGAAGATGAAAAGGAAACACAGGAGTTAGCCCTAATTTCCAAAGCAGACATCAGAACTGATTAGATCATTAATAGCGGATGCTCTCATCACATGACAAGTGATAAAGAAAGATTTGCTCATCTAGACAAGTACAAAGGTGGTATGGTTAGATTTGGAGATAACACTCCTAAACCTATCATAGGTAGAGGATCCATCACCCTAGATGGAAAGAACAAGATGGATGATGTTCTGTATGTTTATGGATTACATCATAATTTACTAAGTGTTGGACAGCTACTTGACAAAGGTTATCATCTAGAATTCAAAGACAACAAATGCATTATTAGAAACAAAGAAGGAGACGTGTTTGCATCAGGCTCCAAAATGAAAGGTAATGTTTTCCAGCTCAATTTAGATGTAAGTTCTTTTGTTACAAAAGTGGATGACAGTTGCTTATGGCACAAGAGACTCTGTCATATCAATTTTGATAATATAGTAAAGATAAACAATGTCAAGGCAGTTAGAAATCTTCCAAGTATTGCAAGACCAACTGACACAATATGTAGGGAATGTGTTATGGGAAAGCATGTAAGGAGTTCTTTTATAAGTAAGCAGAACTCAGCTAAAAACAAGTTAGACCTAGTGCATACAGATTTATGTGGTCCTACTCAAACCAAGTCATATTATAGAGAAAGGTATTTCATTTTTTTGTTGATGATTTTTCAAGAATGATGTGGGTTGCATTCTTAAAGGATAAGTCTGAAGCCTTTGAGAAGTTCAAAATATTCAAAGCCAAAGTGGAGAATGAATATGGATTAAAACTAAAGTGTCTGAGATTAGATAGAGGAGAATTCACCTCTGACTAGTTTTATGACTATTGTGAAGAACATGGAATTAAAAGACGGTTGAGTGCACCAAGAACCATACAGCAAAATGTGATAGTAGAAAGAAGGAACATGATCATACTTGACATAGCACACACTATGATGATTGAAGGAAAAGTTGCGCACACCTATTGGAGAGATGTAGTCAATACAACAATCTATACTATCAATAAGACACAACTAAGGCTAGGCGTGGATAAGACACCTTATGAACTTTGGTTTGGTAATGTATCCATAGTAAAATACTTCAAAATATTTAGCAACAAGTGCTACATCAAGAGAGATGATGGTGTTGGTAAGTTTGATGCTAGAAGTGATGAAGGTATTTTTCTTGGTTACTCTACTAAAAGCAAAGCATACAGATGTTTTAATTTGAGATTAAAGAAGATAATTGAAAGTACTCATGTAAAGATTGATGAGAAGTTCATGGGTCAAGAAAGGTATTATGAATATGCACCTATGATTGAGGATGAACACAGGCCTAGCAGTAAAGACATTGTTATTGAAGAGATGTTTGATTGCATTGATGTTTCATGTAATGAACCTGAATCAAGCAAAGAAGTATCACAGATTACAGATGAGTATGTTACACCTAAAGTTTCAAAATTTACATCTAGATATCATTCAAAGGAGGATATCATTGGAGATTAGAGCAGTAGTGTTTTGACTAGATCAAAAGCAAAAATGTTAACAAAGGATGAAGAGGTATGTTTACTTTCACAGATTGAACCTTTAAATGTTGAAGATGCTTGTAAGGATTCTAATTGGAAGAAAGTAATGGAAGAAGAATTAGATCAAATAATAAAAAATGATACATGGGAATTGGTCCCTAGACCCAGTGACAAAAATGTGATTGGAACAAAGTGGCTATTTAGAAACAAGATGAATGAAGATGGAATAGTGGTCAGAAACAAATCAAGACTAGTGTGTAAAGGATATGCGTAGAGGGAAGGGACAGATTATACTGACACATTTGCCCCTGTGAGAAAACTGGAAGCCATAAATTTATTCTTGGCTTATGCAACATTCAAGGATTTTAAAGTATTCAAATGGATGTTAAATCAGCTTTTCTGAATGGTTCCTTGAAGGAAGGAGTATACATAGAATAGCCTGAAGGATTCAATCTATCAGATAAGCCAGATATGGTATGTAGATTAAAGAAAGCACTCTATGGACTTAAATAGGCCCCAAGAGCTTGGTATGAGAGACTAGATGGTTATCTTACCAGGATAGGATTTAAGAAAGGAGCAAAAGATTGTAACCTATTCATACGAGAGACACCTGATGGACTGCTACTTGTTACCATATTTGTTGATGACATTATATTTGGAGGAAATGACAAGCTCAGTCCAGAATTTGCAAAAGAAATGCATAATAAATTTCAAATGAGCATGATTGGTCCTATAAAATATTTTTTGGGATTAAACGTAAAGCAGACAGATAAAGGAATATTCATAAATCAGTCCAAATATGTGAGGGAAATATTGAAGACCTTCAAGATGGAAGACTGTAAGCGATTATGTACTCCTATGATAACTGGAAGCAAGCTTTCTAAAGAAGATGATTCTGCAGTAGTTGACAAAATGTTGTATAAGTCTATGATTGGAAAACTTATATATCTTACTCAATCTAGACCAGACATATCTAATGTAGTTGGCATTGTTGGAAGATTTGCAACTAGACCTAAATAGAATCACCTAATGGCAATAAAGACAATATTCAGATATCTAAAAGGAACTATAGACTATGGTTTATGGTATCCCAAATCAGAAAATGTACAACTCCATGTGTATACAGATGCAGATTGGGCAGGTTGTCTTGATGATAGGAAGAGTACTTCT
>MU224650.1:671986-695636 GCA_018584345.1 Thuja plicata | reverse complement strand
TATACAGGTTGACTATCCTATTGTTATTCATTGTGATAACACCAGTACTATCAACATGTCCAAGAACCCTATGATGCATGCAAAGACAAAGCACATTGAGATTAAATACCATTTTCTTAGAGAAAAAGTTACAGATAATGAAGTAAAATTGGACTATGTAAGCACCAAAGAACAATTAGCAGATATTTTCACAAAGCCTTTATCAAAAGATACTTTTAAGTATATCAGGGAGAAGTTGGGAGTAACTCCCTCTCCTGAGTTTGATTAGAAAAAGAAGCAAGAACATCAGTCATTAACTGGTTGATGAATGGTTGACTACTCTACTTCTGGAGTAGTACCTATTCTTAATTATTTATGGCACCCTTTGCCATTGATGTCAAAGGGGGAGTATATAGTAAGGGGGAGCATATACTCTGGGGGAGTATAAACACAGTCAGAGGAGCTACAGTAGTATAGAGAATTCTTTGATGAGGATATTAAGAAAATTGTAAAAAGAAAGAAGACACCAGGTGCTAAAGATATTTTTAATATCATATGTTGCCATCAATGTCAAAGGGGGAGATTGTTGGAGATTTACTTCTGATAGTTAGTTGATTGTATGTTTGTCATCGATGAAAACATATAATATAAAGTAGTATTCTGTATGTACTTATCAGAATGATGGTATCAAGCCTTGCATGGTTATATTCATGTTGTACACATGTTGTTTATGTTTTGTTCATACACGCAGACTCAGATAAGAAGTTTCAGTTGTGTTGTGTAATTTTGTTATGTGGCAGTTACAGTTTCTAGAGTTTGTCTATACAGAGCCAACATATTGTATTGGTTCTTAAGTTGTACCTATCTTCGGGATATGCATGTGTATATTCAATTTTAGTTATGAGTTGATGATAGTTATCTAAAGGTGCCAAATGTGTTTCAAGAAGATTACAAAGATAGAGTTAATTTGGTGAGACCGACTTAGTGAAGTGTCACGTCTATTCAGTTTATATTTTGCAGTTGTAATTATGCTTGCATGATTAGTAAAGCTGACAAGGATGTTATGAAGAGTTGTCTAACAAGTCCCTTGATCTTATACTTTGAGGAAGATACTTATAGAAAGTCATTTGTGGAATTCTAAGTGTGAATGAGAAGAAAAGATGCAGGAAAGTGCAGAACAGAATATCAGTTGAGTTTCATTCATCAAGGATCAATGTGAAGAAGAAGTGAAAGATTACAATAAACTGGAATTGATCAAGATAGTAGGTCTACTCTACAGTTCATCATTAGATATAATGCATATATGTTCTTCAGAAGGTTGTAGCCTTGACCATTAAAGAAGTGAGCTTTCGGATAGTGAGTCCTCACCCTTAACTGGGTTACTTGTAAAAGACTCCTAACAGGGTCAGACCCTTAACCAGGTCAGTATACTTATTGCATTATAAAGAACACTCCTAATAGGGTTCCAAGATCTTCTAACAAGGATTATTATAAACAAGTATAGTTCATTGTGGGTGTTAATTCCCATCAGGATTTTCACCATTTGGTTTCCCCGTAACCAAATTGTGGTGTTTTCTATTATGTTATCTGAATGTGCATTTAATTTATTATATTCTGAAGTTAATAAGAGAAAAGAATGAAATTGGCAATAAAGAGAATATTCAGATATCTAACCTAATGGCAATAAAGAGAATATTCAGATATCTAAAAGGAACTATAGACTATGGTTTATGGTATCCCAAATCAGAAAATGTACAACTCCATGTGTATACAGATGCAGATTGGGCAGGTTGTCTTGATGATAGGAAGAGTACTTCTGGAGGAGCAATATTTCTTGGAGATAGGTTGGTTTCTTGGGTAAGAAAGAAGCAGAATTATATCTCTCAGTCGATAGCAAAAGCTAAATATGTTGCAGCAACATTAAATTGTTCAACAATGGTTTAGATCAAACAGATGGTTAAAGATTTTGGTATACAAGTTGACTATCCTATTGTTATTCATTGTGATAACACCAGTACTATCAACATATCCAAGAACCCTGTGATGCACGCAAAGACAAAGCACATTGAGATTAAATACCATTTTCTTAGAGAAAAAGTTACAGATAATGAAGTAAAATTGGACTATGTAAGCACCAAAGAACAATTAGCAGATATTTTCACAAAGACTTTATCAAAAGATACTTTTAAGTATATCAGGGAGAAGTTGGGAGTAATTCCCTCTCCTAAGTTTGATTAGAAAAAGAAGCAAGAACATCAGTCATTAACTGACTGATGAATGGTTGACTACTCTACTTCTGGAGTAGTATCTATTCTTAATTGTTTATGGCACCCTTTGCCATTGATGTCAAAGGGGGAGTATATAGTAAGGGGGAGCATATACTCTAGGGGAGTATAAACATAGTCAGAGGAGCTACAGTAGTATAGAGATAGAGAAATCTTTGATGAGGATATTAAGAAAAATGTAAAAAGAAAGAAGACACCAGTGCTAAAGATATTTTTAATATCATATGTTGCCATCAATGTCAAAGGGGGAGATTGTTGGAGATTTACTTCTGACAGTTAGTTGATTGTATGTTTGTCATCGATGACAACATATAATATAAAGTAGTGTTCTATATGTACTTATCAGAATGATGGTATCAAGCCTTGCACGGTTATATTCATGTTGTACACATGTTGTTTATGTTTTGTTCATACACGCAGACTCAGATATGAAGTTTTAGTTGTGTTGTGTAATTTTGTTATGTGGCAGTTATAGTTTCTGGAGTTTGTCTGTACAGAGCCAAAATATTGTATTGGTTCTTAAGTTGTACCTATCTTCGGGATATGCATGTGTATATTCAATTTTAGTTATGAGTTGATGATAGTTATCTAAAGGCGCCAAATGTGTTTCAAGAAGATTACAAAGATAGAGTTAATTTGGTGAGACCGACTTAGTGAAGTGTCACGTCTATTCAGTTTATATTGTGCAGTTGTAATTATGCTTGCGTGATTAGTAAAGCTGACAAGGATGTTATGAAGAGTTGTCTAACATGTCCCTTGATCTTATACTTTGAGGAAGATACTTATAGCAAGTCATTTGTGGAATGCTAAGTGTGAATGAGAAGAAAAGATGCAGGAAAGTACAGAACAAAATATCAGTTGAGTTTCATTCATCAAGGATCAATGTGAAGAAGAAATGAAAGATTACAATACACTGGAATTGATCAAGATAGTAGGTCTGCTCTATAGTTCATCATTAGATATAGTGCATATATGTTCTTCAGAAGGTTGTAGCCTTGACCATTAAAGCAGTGAGCTTTTGGACAGTGAATCCTCACCCTTAACCGGGTTACTTGTAAAAGACTCCTAATAGGGTCAGGCCCTTAACCAGGTCAGTATACTTATTGCATTATAAAGAACAACTCCTAATAGGGTTCCAAGATCTTCTAGCATGGATTATTATAAACAAGTATTGTTCATTGTGGGTGTTAATTCCCATCGGGATTTTCACCATTTGGTTTCCCCGTAACCAAATTGTGGTGTTTTCTATTGTGTTATCTGAATGTGCATTTAATTTATTGTATCCTGAAGTTAATAAGAGAAAAGAATGAAATTGGCTAATAACTAATTCACCCCCCTCTCTCAGTTATCCTTTGGGACTATTCTAACAAGATAAAACATGTTCATTTTTTGTTTGCGGGATCACGCCAACCATCGATCCTTTCCTTGCTTTAGCAACTGATTAACCTTAAGCTTTCCTTAAAATTCAATCACCTTTTCCACTCATTTAAGACACTAGCATTGATCATACCCATGTGCTAAAAGAAAATGGATTTAGTAGTGTGTACTTTAACTTGCTTCAAACTGATGTGCATCCTTATCAACCTGCTTGACCAATCTGGTACTACCAGCTGTTATCCCTACTGTCTCATTATTTAGGACATTCATAGGCCCAGGATATATGTCATTCAGGTGTGATACTGTGAATAATAAAAAAATGTGCATCTTTTCTTAGCGACATTACTCCTTCTGTCGATCTTCGCTGAGCTTTAATTGTAGATCTTTCATCTTCACTACTCAGAACTTGTGGGTCCAGAACACGTGTCGTAAATGTGTGATTCCATGATGGATAAATAATGTGCAACTTCTGATAATGGAATCACACCCACCATCCATCTCTGTTGAAGATTAACCATAGATCTTCCTTCATTACTCAAAGCACTTGCGGGCCCAGGACACGTGATGACAATGCATGATTCTGTGATGGATAAAGATTGTTCACTTTTATGTTTGTAGAATCACGCCAACCATTGATCTTTGTTGAGGTTATAATAGTCAAATAGATCTACACAGTGATATGAAATAATAAAAATCCCGCAAAAACACATGTAACAATTATATTTATTTTTAAAATTGAATACGAATATGCAAGCTGAGAGACATAAGAATTCAACAATAGCATAATTCATGAAATAAAAAGCTACAAAATACATAAATTACAATGATATGAGTATAGCGTATACTTCCCTAAGTTATCTGGATATGCAAATTTGTTTGTAAATTTTGGTTCCACCAAGCTCCAGGAAATGTTCTTGAAGGTAAGTGCATTCCCCTTTTGTTATACTCCTAATAGGGTAAAATACTTATTACCAAGTGCATTCATCTTGTGGGTTCCATTCCCATCATGGTTTTTCCTTTAACAGGGTTTCCACAACAAAAAATCTTGGTGTTATGTGTTGCGTATTGTGTTGAGATCTTTCTTTCATGTTTATCATTCAAATATGAGATTTAAAGTTTGTTAGTTGGTGAAAGTTTACTGATATTGTGACACAATCGATTCAGCCCCCCTCTCAGTTGTGTGTGTTCTTATTAAGGTCTAACATTTTTTTCTACCATATGACTTAATGAGAAGCAGGCCTCTAACTTTGGCACCTATGAACGTGTTATGGCTCTCCCTGATCCTTCAAAGTTAGGAAGGTTTACCTTATTAATTATTTCTTTGAGGTCTTTATCTTGTTGGTTTTTCCTTTTTTGATTAGAGGTGGCTCTTATTTTGGCATCACAATAGTCTTTAAAGGAGATTTCCTTCCTATGTTCAGGGTCAATTTTAAAATAGGCATCTACAATTCCTTCATCAACATTCACAAGAGGGTTATATTTTTCCTCTTTGTAGAGCCTCTCTTGTTTCCCTTCTATGTTCAACATCCCAAAGGATGGGAATGGTAATTATTCTTGTATTCATGTCTATGTTGAACCTGTGTGAGGTAGCACCTTCGGGGTGACCTCTTTTATACTTGATTATGTGACCTACCTTAGACTTGAGATACATTGTGAGATCCTATTATGTTATGATATGACTAGTTGAGATAATATTTTGATTCTGTTATTGTGAGATCTTATACCAACCCATCATAGCATAGTTGATATTTTCATATTTTGGTTACCAGGATGATACATTATTTTGATACATTGACTTATTGGATAATGATTTCATAACATTCGTTTTATGTGATGATGCTAGGATTTACTTTTATATGCTTATAATGCAATGAACTTGATGTTATATAGTAGAAGGATTTGGATCATGAATTCTATGTTTTGGAATCTCAATTATGTTATGTGGTAAATGAATGTGCACTAAAGATTTGTAATTCTACAAATAATCTTTTATAGTTAAGTGTAAATGTTAGAGATGTGATTATAGGATTTTGAGAATGATCATGTATATACTTGAGGATGACCTAACTATGGAAGTAATGTCTTTTAAATTCATGACTATTTAGATACATCAAATTGTTACTATTGTTATATATATGATTTCTTCCTTGGACTACTAATACCTTGATCGAGTGTGCAGGTGAATAGACCATGGATTCAAATTGGGGAAACAAGATTGGATTTATGTGAAATTCAGTAATGAGCCAAGCTTAACTCTATAGAGAGGTATAACCTTGCTGTTTAGTGGTTTATTTTGTAATTGTGAATATGCATGTATGTTTTTGTAATATGTTCATTGTGTAATTCCAACTAGACATGCCAAGTGTTGTGTAAATGTGATGTGTTTTTGTGGTGTTAATTTACACTTGTGCAAGTGATTTGGCATACCCATGGGAGTTAAGGGAGATTAGACACTTACCCTAGAGTTATCTTGTAGTGTTCCCATGTAGGGTTACTTGTTTTTGGAGTCAAACCTTGAGTCCCATCATATAATATCATGGGTTAACTCTTAGTGGGTTTTATAGGGGTTAGAAGGAGCCCAATGGGGTAGTTAAGGTTAAAATTAGCCAACCCTATAGGTGTACTATGGGTTAGGATTTAATTTTTGACATTGTGAGTGTTCCAATCTCATTTATGGCCTCCCTAAAGTACCCTTTTTCTAGAGTGGCGAAAATTGAAGAAAGACATGACCACCATCTTCTCCACAATTTTGGTCTTCCTTTCATTTATGAGAGGAGACAAAGTGGAAGAAAAATATGACTAAAGTCATCTCTCATTATGATTAGTAGGTGGGGAGTTGGTGAGAGAGCCCTTTTAGTGAGATTTTGGAGGAAAGCTTGGGTTGTTTGCTCACTCTCCAAACTTGGAGACTGGTAGTTCAGTTAGAGAGACTTGGGAGTTTTGACTAACGAAAGGAAAAGATTAAGGAAGGAGAAGCTCATCTTCAACCTCATTTTACCATTTTCTTGGAGCAAGGTTGGTGCTCTCAAGCCTTGACAATACTATGTGTTCTTACATTTTCATTTTAGTTTGAATCTTGTTATTGTATGTATGAGTTGTGTTGTGGATTTCATTGTGACTTCTTATTTCTTGCTTTGTGTGTTTGTGATGTTTTGGGTGTGAAAGGCTAGACTCACCTTTGGAAGGGAAGAGAGCCTTGTGGGTGAAGGGTCTTGGGAATGCCTCTTAGTGTAGATTCTATTCTCATGGAGAAGAGGGATAAGGCATGGATGTATGGGCTCCATGTGCCATTGTTTTTGTTCTATTATTTGGGGTGATCAGGAGAGAAAGTTTTGTGAGAAAGAATAGACATTTTGTGAGAAGGAATGAAAGATTTTGTTACATTTGATAGCCTTGTGAAGACATATGCATATTTGGAATTCTATGTTTATGGCATCTCCTAATTGGTTCATATTCCACCGTCACCCCACTTTATGGGTCCAAAGTGACCTATTATGAAAACAATCTTGGGTTGGGAGTTCATTGTTTTGTGCATTTTGTTGTGTATAGTGTGGTGTGTTTGTCACCCAATCCTCTATTGTTTCCCCAAGCTTGGGGGTGGCCTCATAGAGACCTAGGATGGGAGGAGAGCTTCCATGGTCTATTCAAACTCCTTTTGTTTACAAATTTGTGGATGTCCTAGTTCCTTTGGAGGGATGGAGTTACAACATGGAAGCAAAGGAAGAAAAGAATGTTGTTTTCTTTTAAGTTGTCCATGTAAAAGCATTGTGGCTAAAGTTTTGTATTATTGTTTCAAAGAGGAAGATTTATAATTCTATAAAATTTTGATTTAGTAAATCTTGTTTTTTTAATTATAAGAAATTTCTTCAATATGTGAAAGGCAAGTAGATAATGTAATTGTGCCTTTCAAAACAAGGGAAAGTAATCTTCTATGTATTGAAAAGAAATTAACAGGGTAAAATTTATTTGTAGCATTTTATTACCTACATAAAAAGGCTAGTCGAGCAATAAGATTTTCATGATTGTTTATGTATGTATTTGAAAATTTGCTTATAAAAAAAGTATAATATTTCTAGCCATTGATTTTAAAAGAAAAAAAAAAACTTGAAAAGGATAAATTGTGTAGGTAGAGAGACCTTGGATAAAAAGTTTATTTAAGTTTATGCTTAAGATATGTCTATATGCATAGTTACTAATTTTTCTTTAGATTCTTTTAATTTGATATTGCTTAAACTAAATGCATCTCTGAAACACATGTGAATGCATCTAATCTTGTTATATATATGTGTGTGTGTGTGTGTGCGCGCACACACACATACATATATATTATACTTGTTTATATATATAACTCTATTTTTTTTATTATATTTCTTTATGCTGTTATCCTAATGTAGAGATTTACTATCATTTTATATATACATAACTTTATTTATTTAGATATATATCATGTCTTCTTTTATAATCTATCATTTAAATTTAATATTGTCATGGAATACTTCCAAATATTGCTATGAGTTATATATATATTGTTGTCTAAAAACATATTAAAAAGGAAAACAAGATGAAATAAATGAAAAAAAAATTACCGTGCGGCCTTAAGCCGCAGATGTGTTCCGCAGGCAGCGGCATGGAGACCACTCTCCTACCACCACCGCTCTTCCCTATGGGAAGGCGGTGGGGAAGGGGAACCTGGCCTACCGTGCGGCGGTCACCCCAAACCCATGATGTGCTAAGCCGAAAGCGGCTGCAAACTCTTCATCCGCCGCCATTAAAAAAAATGTACACCTGCACAAAACAATGGGGTTTATTTCGTGGGGTTTTGAATATATATTTTTATATACATTTTTATATATAAATATATATGTGTACATATATATTTATATATAAGAGTGTATATATATCTTGTATCCTCCTCCATGGATCTTACTTGCAAACCTGCAACAAAAATAATAATGACAAAAAAAGAAAAAAAGAGAGAAGAGTAAAGACTAGGGTTTCAAAAATATTGAGGAAGAAAGAAGAATGAGAAAGAGAGAGAAATGAGTTTAGGGCTCATTTTGGGACTTTCCATTTTGCCCTTAACCCTAATTTTGAATTAGGGTTAGGGTTTGCAATTTGGATTGACTTTTTGTTTTACATTTATTTTTATAATGAGCAAGCTTTTAAGTGGGAAAGTTTGTGAAACATTTTTTTTAAGTTGCATGAGTTTATCAAGAAAATTAAATCAACCAAGATGAAACTGGCATAATTGTGAGAAGGTCCTTTTTTTTAATTAATTAAATTGATTAGACACTATTATTGAAGGAATAATTAATATTTTTTTTATGATTATTATTGAGATTTAAATATATTTGTTTTTTTTTGGTGGGTTGAAATTTAATTGAAGTTTTTAATTAGAACACTTAATAATGTATTTATAGTGCATATAAATGACTGTTTTTTTATTGTAGGATTTTTAATAAACCTAATCTATTAATATACCTCCATTAAATAACAATTAGATGGTTCAACATAACGTGAAATAAATAAATATAAATATAAGTTAATTAAATTAAATTAATTAAGTCTTTATTAAATACATGTAAATGTATTTAAATGTTTAATATTCGCTTAGAAGATTTTGTAAAATGTTATTATAAGAGATTTTATAGTTAAATATGATTAAGTCAAATTCAATTTTAGTTAGTAAATGTAATTAAAAGTTGAACAATATTGTCACAATAATTATTTTTGAATTTAACGAAGTATTTAAAAAAACATTAGAAAATTTAATATAGACAAATTTGCCAAGAATTTTTAGACTTTATTACCTTTTATTGATATGTGGAATTTTATCAAGGTGCAATTGTTAACCTATTAAAAATAATTTATTAATTAAACCTTTCACCTTCAAACTCTATTAAATGCGTATTTTAAACTGAATTTAAATAAGGATTTCAAATGTGTTAATGTAGTTACATGATCCCTAGACATCAATCCTAATAGGGACTTAAAACTTCGAGATGGATAAAAATATTATTATATCATTAATTATGTTCCCTTCACACATTTGATTAGAGTAAAATCGGATTAGGTGATCAATGATATTAAACCATAAACTCAATTAAACCTCCTTCATCAAATGGGCTAAAGGATGTTGATTTTATTCATGATTACCCTTAACCATAATATCAATAGTTGGACTTAACCTCTCAACATAAACTATTTATTAACCTAGTTAACTCAGGACACATGTTGTAGAAGTATCAGTTAACTGTCCTGCTATTGGAAATATTGTCGAAAAGCTACAATGGAAACAATTATTGTTTTGTCATTGATGTCAAACCTTAACTGGTGAGACTATTGCTATCTGTTTGAGTACCATATCTATTGATTGATGAAGGAGATTTAACAAGAAGACCAAGTGGAATGGTTGAGTTATGAGAAATCACAAGGTTACTTGATCAGTTGGCACATTGGCAAAGTAATGTGTTGTTTATTTTTTTATGACAGTTTACCCTGAACAGTTTGTGCCGAGCAAAGTCAGTGATGATCGAGCGCCAGTAAATTACCGAGGAAACTAGTGGTGACCAAGCGGAAGAACACAGTGTTGGTCGAGCAACAATATTTTGGTAATTTTTGAGATTTGAGATCTCTAGCTGACATAATTGATTTTATTGGGATATGTAAAGTTAATTAAGGTTAAGAACGATTGATCCACACTATGTAAATGCATGTGTAACTATAATTAGTGCATGGATCAAATATTTAATTAGTGATTGCATTGGAGAAGGAAATTAAATTTAAAGATGGAAAGATCCATTGGATCTAACCTAACCTAAGATCTACGATATTGATTAAGCAGCAAAAGATGTATCTGACCTAGATGAAGAGGTATAAGATAACCTCAAGAGGTTATTCATGATGTATGTAGAGTACGCAAGAGGATTACATAGTTAATTGACTGATTGACATGATCTAGCAGAGAGCTGCAAGAGTGATTTCTTAATGGATTTCCAAGTAGATCTGAAGATTGAAATGAGAATGGAGGCCACTCAGTGAATTAGCATTAGAGCTTAATTGGATCTAGATTTGCAAAGTAAGTTGTATGTATCAGATCACACCTATTGATTACTTTCTAACCATTGTATCAATCAAAATCCTTTAACCAGGATGACCTAAAAGTCGTTGTATAAATCCTTTTAGCAAGGTGACATTTAGGTGGAATGTTCTAAGTCCTCTAACAAGGCCACTCTTGACAAGGTGATTAAATCCTTTAACTAGGTCACATTTAGCAGTGTGTTTTGTAACCTTTAATAGGGTTGGCTCCTAACAGAGCTCACTTCAGAAGAGTGAAAAGTTGATATCATGTTATTGGGGGTTTTTCCCATATTGGGTTTCCACATTAAATTATCGTGTCAACTTGTGTGAATATTTATGTTGAGTTTTACTATTAAGTTTCTACAAGATGATTACATCTGAACAGTAAACTACATATGTATGTTATTGTTTATGTTATTGTTGCCGAGCAGATCTGAATCGTTCAAATTAGTATAAAGTTTTAATGGGAACATCTAGACCTGTGGATAACTGATTCACCCCCCCCCCTCTCAATTATTCTAAATTCATTCTAACACCTGCATCATCCTTCACTTATTAGATGTACTTTTTTATAAAAAAGTTGTTGCATTTTTGTATGCAAATTTGGGCATGACACTCTTCTTCCCCAAGTTCCTCCCTAGGTAGGAAGGGGGCCCTTTTTGGTCTAGAATTTGATACTCTAGGATGACTATTATTATTATTATTATTATGGTTAGATTTTTATCCCTCCCATATTTAATCATGTTTTGGATGGCTTATAGGAGGACTTGATTGGTTCTTGCATTCCTCTCATTTTTCTCCATGAGTGATTGAGTGGTTTGGGTTGTATGTTCCATGAAAGCCCTCAATTCATTTCTCTTTTGGTCACTCATGGTGGTAGTAAGCTTCCTCTTCTTTGTTTCTGATGCTCTTAGAGATATTTGGATAGTTTGCTTCAACTTCCTCTCACAGGTTGGCAGGAAATATGCTTGATACCACTTGCAACATCTCCTTTATGTATTCACTTAAGATTGTGTGGTTATTCAATAATAATGCAATTTCAATAGATTCCTTTCTAATTAAGTACTTCAATATCTTGATACTCTGTTAGTTTTATATTGACAGTGCCATGTATTATAGAACGATAATCTATTAACTTATTAACTACTAGCACTTGCACCTAAAGGAGGTGCAAGGGATATGCCAATAGGTTTTTTATTTGAAAGTATAAATGAAGATTTAAACAATAGAATAAAGTGTATAAAAGTGACGGTCTACAAACATGTAGCATTGTAGAAGAAAGTCGTGTACATAGTAGCATCCATTTTGGATGAATTAAAGTTACAGTAGTGTTCTATTGTATTTTTTGTAGGTCATCTTTATAAAATGTAGCATTGAAATGTATGGAAACACAAAAAAATAATATTGCATTTGTAAATAGAAATATTCTTTGTTTTCTCTTCTTGATTAGCAACAAAAAATGTAGACCATCTATAAACATGTAACCATGAGCATGTACCAATCTCTAGGCATTGGTTACACAACATTCACATCTCAAATAATCGATACTGAATTAACATCATGAACTTAAATTAACAAATTATATATGTATTTACCAAAAGAATTTACATATTATACTTAAGAGCGTGTATATATCATATCTAGGATACTAAAACTACTTTCATTCTCTTTCTTTTGCACTTTTCATAGAACGCATGAATTGAGATTGCCAATTTTTGCAACCACAAATTTGTGTACAAGCAACAATATTGTTAACCATCATATTTATAATGCATTTTCTCAAACTTATTTATTGTTCCAAAAGTTAGAATTTAAATGCTTGTAATAATTTGATACCTGATATTTCAATTCTAAAGCAAGAATACTCCCACATTTTCTAAGCTAGATAAAATCCTAAACAATTGCTTTTTGTACCTATTGATTGATATGAAGCAGTAAGGGTAGAATTAAAATCCTTCATGTTAGCAATTTCACAAGCACTTCTCAAAAGTTATTCCTAGTCCTCTATAAATTATATTTTTGTACATAGTATCTTATAGAACAAACATGAGTTTTGTAGGCAAAAAAGTTCTTGGTATACTCAATTTGATATATAAATAATAATATTAAAAGCTAATTAATTCTTTGAGAAATTAAGATTGAATGTGAATAGTGTGAAATTCATGCATGAAAGGAACCTTCTCCCTCTTGTTATTCGTTTGGAATGTATACAATCAACACTCATCCATGGTTGTAATTAGAAATTAAATTTTTAATTCATTATTTATAAAATACATGTAAATTAACTAAGAGAATGATAGGTAAATCTCAATCAATTATCACACATAATATATCTTAATAAATTATTACATAATATAAACACATTATAATATGAACATTTAATTTAATATAAAAAATACTTATTTCAAGCTTGTAAGAAATATTTTATTAATAAAATATTTTTTAATTAGATATTATCAATTACTGTAATTAATGTTATGGAAGGATTTTTTAACAATAGATTTCAATTTTTTTACCATATATTTGCTTTTCATTATCGTTATGAGTGTGAACTATATATTTAACACAAGTAGTTGGAATATGTATCATATAATAGTGGTTTAGCAAGTAAAAGAAAATACATAACTTTTGGTGAGTTTTCCCTAAGAAACAAGAGGCTTATACTACATTAGCTTTGTAGTTAAAGAAGATGCAAAAACAAGAAGCTTAAACCACATTATAGTTGCATTTAATGAAGACACAAATGTTTTTTTTTAATAGGAAATGAGAGTATTTCCTCTACATAAAAAGCATGGGAATCAAAGGTTAGGGTAGAATGGAAGAAGAGTTGGATAATATAAGAAAAGTTTAGATGAATCAAAATTTTAAATAATTAATGGATGGACAGCTAGGGAGACAAATCCTTGACATTAAAAAATTAATTATGATATTTCTATTAAGATTCAACTCTGTAGTAATTTGAGTCAAACTCATTGACCCATGTTTCATGAGTAGTGATTCAAAAGAACTCATCTATCATGAGAATGAATGGAATAATTAGCACATATATCCTTATTTTTTATTTAATTAAAAGTATCAAAACAATTATCTTGTTAATGCACTTTTGACTTAAATATCTATGTGGCTCAGGAGCGTTATGGCTTCTTCATATTGTTAAATTGGGTCAGAAGAAGAACCGTCATTTCCACACTGCTATCCAGAGAAGAGAAGCATCTGTCTTCTTTGACAGCAAGGATTTTCCTTTTTATTGGGATCTTGATTGTCTATGTCCTCATGATTAACTGTTGTAAACCCAAACTACACTATTTTATTATTCTTAAAACAAACTCAGAATAAGGATGTGGGTATTGTGAGCTCTTGTACTTCATATGAAGGAGGTGTGGATGTAAACAAAGTCTGCACATCTACCTCACTCTGAGCCATTCATTCCATAGAGATTGAGATACAACTGCTCATTTCCCAAAATGATGATATTGCATATTAAACACAAGAACAAAGGAAGGAACCCTAAAGGGCCAAGACCATGAAATTTTTTACTGACCTAATAGTGAATCTGCATCCAATGTGCAGGTCTCCTCATTCCAATCCCAAGAATCATTGTTTGCATCCATAGAAAAAACTCAACAACCAAAATAATAATACCCTCTTGGCTGACCTTCCTAAAGCACACTCATGTTATTTTGTGGATAAAATGGAGATAATATTTTGTGACATTAAGTTTCCTTTAGTATGCAAACAACACTTTTGGTAAGCCTACACTGAAAGACAGGACAAGAGCAAATTGAAGATCAAATAGAAAGAGATCACCAAAGATGACTAAGTGCAAAGAGAACCGATAACACAACTTCATGTGTAACCTGAAAATGTAAAGAAAGAAAGACAAAGAGGAACCCAATGTGCAGGATAAAGTGCAGACTGACGAAATAGTTAAAGAGCAACCGATAGAATAAAACTGAAAGACAGTCAGAGTATAGCTGACAAACAGAAATTGAAAGTCAGTTGCAGCCCGCAAAAAGTGGATCTGACTTCCACGTCAGATAAATAAAGATTATTCTCTTTAAAGGATATTTATTTGTTTTTAAATCCATTTCTTTAGGGACAAGAGAAATTAATGTAAGTTCTTTAACCAGTCTAATTGATTTAAAACACATAGACTAGGAGATCTAGGTACAATTTGTAAACCTGATCTTAGAGTTAACATTGTTTTTCTCAAGACTTGATGATGTCAATCCATCTTATAAATAGATGATGCAATCATTCATAATAGAGGATGTGAATAGAAAGGAGAAAATGAATGAAGCATACGAGAATATCTATGGATTTGATTGAGAGTTTCAAGAACAAGAACAGAAAAAGGAGGATTTGGTTATCAGAACTAAGAATGGAGGAAATCGAGAATCTGAGGTATTATTAAGTCACAATTAGGTGATAATATTTTTCATGTAAACTAAATTGGATCTGTATCAGCAATAGGAGATTTCATTTACCAGGTCAATTTGTAATTTTCTATCATTCTAACAAGTGGAGCAAAGTGTAAAAATCCTTTCAAGGAAGGTGGATTTAACAGTCCAACTATAAATCTCTTAACAGAGTGCACACTTAACATTCTTGCTAAAGCTCTTAATAGAGTAGACTTTAATAGGTCTCCATCGATACTCTTAATAGGTTAGATCATCAAAAGTGATCAAATTGTAAGCCTTAACCAGCCCTTTCCACTCTGCAAATAGTGAATATTTTATGGGTATCATCTGCACCGCAGTTTTTACTTCCTAACAGGAGTTTTTTGCGATATCATATCTTGTGTCATGTGTTAATTACTTTCATGAATGTTTCTATGAATGTTCACATGTATGTTAATGTTATGAATTGATATAACTCACCTCAAGACAGTATAAATCAGATTGAATGGATATATAATTGATTACAAAGGTTAATTGATTAAAGGATACAAAAGTTTTAGAGGTACTAATTCACCCCTCCCCTCTCAGTACATACTTCCCATTAATCTCGAAAATTGGTATCAGAGCTAAGTCTCTTCTTAGAAAGCTTAAAGGCTTAAGAGAAAAGATCACACAATGGAGAAGTACAAACTTGATAAGAATACTGAGAATAAAAAGCTTGAAATTCAAATGTTCTCTGAACAGTATAAAGAAGAAAGAATCAATATGAGACAGATGCTGGATGAAAGAAAGAATATGGCATCTCGTTGTAATGAGACAGATGATCATGAGGAAGAGATACCATATTTATTTGAGTCTTCAGGATCAACTACAAGCAAAAAATTAGGTATATCAAAAGAAAGCATCACAAGCCTAACTAAAATCAATCTACATCTAGTTGGAAAAGTTAAATCTCTACAAATCGATCAAGAGACATAGATGGTAAGGATGATTGATGTCATGAACAATGAAATACAAGATGAGCAAGAAAGAACATTGGCTATTGATGATAGGAGAAAGATCACAAAAAAGCTACAAGAAAAAGAGTTTAAAATACAAAGACTTATAGAGCATCACCATGAGATTACAAATTAGATTATTCTTATGATTCAAGAGGCAAATAGAATAAATGTTGAACTCATTGAAAGAATAGAAGCTAATAGTGAACTAAGGGATGAGAATGAAAATTTGAAACATGAAATAAAAATTCAGCAAAAGCATAATGAAATTATCAAGAAAGCTGAAGAAAGTAATAAAAGAATGGATGATTTTCTTGAAGGACAATGAAGAGTCAACAACAAAAATGGTCTAGGTTTTACTGAGAATGGAGAATCATCAAATCAAACTAATCCAAAGAATGTATATGAAAATCCAAGACCAAGAAAGCTGACATGCAATCACTATGGAAAGCAAGGCCGTACATCAAATGTATGTGGAGGCGAAATGAAAGTTATTCCTAAATCTACATCTTCATTCATAGGATTTTATTATAAATGCAACAAGAAATGTCATAAAGCATATGAATTTAATTCTGAGATGAAACAACCAAAGAAGGAAACCTACATGGACAAATGCTATCATACATGCAAAACGAATGGGCACACAACTCTTGAATGCTAGAAAAAGAAAAGACAAGCATTGAAGCCAAAAGGTCAAGAAACTCCCTATCAACTGAAAAGAGTCAGTAATTAGTATATATGGGATAACAAAACTTGGAAAAATTGTAAAACATGTGGAAGATATGGTCACATTGCTGAAAATAGTATGAGATAGTGGACTAGAAAGTATAGAGGTTGGACTAACCCCAGAATGACATGCTTACACTGTCATAAAGTTGGTCATCTCAAGAAAGACTGTAGAGACTGAATGACAGAGACAAGCACATATCCCAATGGAAACACCATTGAAGACATCAGGAGAAAAAGAGACAAAATGTGGAGAAAAGCTTCAAACACTGATGAAGCTGGAACAAGAAATGAAAATGGTGACACCCCATCCAATGGATCCAGTGACATCACCAACACCACCTAAGTAGAACAAGTAAGTATGGAACTACATGATACTATGCATCATTTTACATCAGTTCCATAATATGTTGATAAAATGCCAAATTAGCATAAGTAAAGATGCATCATGGTATTAATTGTTAACATCTGTGATAACTATGCTATCGGGTATTCATACCGAAACCCATCAGTATCACTCCAAGCTAAGACTACCTACACTTATCGAGAAGCATCGGTTAACATAAGAAAGAAAAGTTGCTAAGTATAAACTAAGGCGCATCGGTAAATCAAGCAAAGTGAACAAGGTGTCTGCAACACCGAAACCTGTCAGTAAAAGCAAGTGAAATAACGACTGCTCCGAAATGCTATGTTGTCACCAAAGGAAATTGAAGTCTTCACCGATGAGCTCCATCTTCATACACTGAGGATTTGGTAAGCATTTATGACACACATTTTAGGGAAAAATATATAAATAGGGCATCGAAACAACTCATTTGTTCATGACAACTAGAGCAGAGCAACCAAGGCAATTTTTGAGCACAGAGTGAAGGAATCACAGAGCAACCAAAAATTGACACCCAACACACCTAAGCACTTTAGGAATCTTTTATAAAGTAAATAGTAAGCTCCAAAGAAATGACAACTCTATTCTTACACATTTTACAAGAAGCTCTAAATTTCTGAAAATGAGCTAGACATCAAGAACCGTGAAATCCAAGAACACAAAGAAAGATGAGTTCAAGCTCATGAAGAACACAACATGTGAGGAACCTAACTACAAGATCCATCTCGAGGTTTCCTCACAACCTGATGATGCTGAAGCATTTTCATGTATACCAGCTAGGGTTTTTCTCATGGAAGATGTTCGATATTTCATACACTGCAAGATTGCAGAGATAGGAAGTTCAAAAGTTGAAGAAGCTTATACAAAGCTATGCAACAAAGATGGAACACTAAAATATGAACATAAGCGTATAGAAGTAAAAGGGATCACTAATGCCCTAATATTTTTGAAGGTCTTCAAAACTGAATGGATCCAGTTAGTGTTAATTCAAATGGATAACAAAAATATATGGTTGGATGAACCGAAGGTGATAACCTAAGATTTCATCCATGTAGTCATTGGTTACCCAACAACAGAGAAAGTAAAGGCACTTAAGAATCCACCTAAGGCCGAGATCGAGAAGATGATAGGAGCCAAATGGGATGTAGAAGATTGAAAGTTACCACCATAACCGATGATGAGATCAAGTTCGGTCCATGCATTCTAGGCTAAAAATTCTTCCAAGCAAGTAGATTGAACAACATTACATCAGGTGTAGTAGACACAACCTATAAGATTGTGAAGAAAGGTACACAATTGGATTTATCTGAACTACTCCTGAATTAGTTGAAGGACAACCTAAATACTATCAGGAATGTGAAGTCAAACAAATGTAAGTTTGGCTCACTCATAATGTGTATCTTCTTCTACTTTCAAGAAACACTCCCATTGGTAGGAGATGTGAAATGAGACAACACCAAACCGATCACCATGCAGATTAGTGAGCACATAGCTACACTGGGAGATAACTTTGAAATAGTCATGGATGAATACTTCAATGTATTTAAAGACCGAATGCAAAAGAGGGTAAGGGTCCCTGAACAACTAATTGAGCAATATAAAGATGAGATATGTTTTATGGTTGATACAGATAATACTTACATTAAACCTATTGTACCAAGGACAACATGGTTACAACCATTGGAGTATGAGATAAAATTTGATCTTGCAACTAAGGCAATTGATGCCTTGATCAATGAACTATTGGATAAGAAACAACCCAGGTTTGGCACATATGAAGAGGCCAAGACAAGAATAAAATCTGGGCTAGTTGTTAAGAAAACAGTCAAGAAAAAGGACAAGATGGTAAAGAATCTTGAGAAAATACTGTCAACAACTGAAGAAGAAACTAAAAAAATTGAAGAAGTTGAATAGGATGAAGAAGTTGGACAGGAGGAAGAAACCAAAGAAAAATTATTTGTGCGTAAAACTAAAGAAAAAGATGACTCCGAGGAAATAGAGTCAGATTCACCACCTCCTCCACCAACCAAGAAGCCAAGGACAATGACTGCTTCTAGAACAAGAATCCAAACATCAAAGGATTCCACTCCTTCACCTTTAAAGAAAGGAAGAGTTAGGACATACAAGAGGAAAGCTGCCACACCGAAGAGAGGGAAAAACAAAAGAGGAAGGAAGATCATCAGAACAAGAGACGATATTGAAGATACCGAGTAGGATGAAGCTATATAGGCATAGAGTGTCAAGGTAAAATAACCTAAATCTATTGATGACATTTGTAGATCTATTGCAAATTATGGATCAATTACAGATTCAAAGATTAGAAGATGGCTGAAACTAAATCCAGAAGATCAAAATAAAATTGAGGATGCCATCATAGAAAAGATGTACAACTTCAAATATGTACCAGTACAATTTGAAGGTAGTTTGGTACCAAGGGAACTCTTGGACAGACTATATTATAGATGGACATTTTCCTTGAAGAATGAGAAGGAAATAAGAGAAAGAGTACTTGTTACTCTCATGCCACTTGAATCAAAGAAAGTAGAAATAGATGAAATAACGGAGAAGTACAAAAAGGAGTTCTCACCAAAGTTGAGAGCATATAAATTTCTTGAAGGAAGGCTAATAGAGATTTAAAAGGAAAGCCATAAGAAATAGTGTAAGATTCTAAACAGACCTACTGAGGAGGAAAGCCCCGAGAAAGATGTTGAACAGGTCTTAATAAAAGATACTCAAGATGACACATCTATTGAGTTAGACAAAGAATAAGATAATACAACCGACAACAAGAATGCAAATGTTGCAGATGAATCATGGTCGGACACCACAAATGACAATATTATGGATACTAATGTCATTGAAATTACCGATGACCTAGCAAAGAAAGTAAATAAGGATGAAGATATCACTATTGAAAAGGACAAAACCAATGAGAAGGACACACCAGTTGATACTGCACAAGTAAATATTCTAGGAAACATGCCAATATTGATACAAGCTATCAATATCCTACAAGAAACAAGCAAGTCACCTGAAAAAGATACTCCCAAGGATGCGGGGGAAGAAGAAAACAAATATGATACCGATGGTCAACAAGACATCGGAGATACTCAAAATGTAATAGATATTGATAAGGTTATTGGAGGAGAATCACAACAAGAAGAAGAAGACACCACAGAAAAGAATGCAAAAACAAAGAATGATGAAACTAAGGACACTGATGAAGGAGACAAACCTAAAGATAGTACTCCTGAGGAAATTGACAAACATGCTACTGATGATGTGAAGGTGAATGTGGAGAAGTCTACAGACACCTGACAAGCTGATACTAATGCTGAACAACATAAAGAAGCACAACAAGTCACCTCATCAAGCACAACTGAGAAAGAAGATAAATTAGAAATAGTGCTACATTCAAGTGAATCACAAAAGAAGAAGAAGAAATCAAAGAAGAGTAAGTTGGAAGTCACATTGGATGAAATTATTGAAATACCAAAATGTGACATGACCACACTTGATTTTGATGTATTACAAGAATATGGAGAAATATGCCAAAGAAAGGCATTACAGGAAAAGCTGAAGAAACAACATAGAGACTCCATGGTACTAGAGACAACATAGGACATTCTGCAACAAATTGCACCCAATGTAGATATTGATCAAAACAAGCCAATACTTGATCAATTAGCCACTCTAACTGAAGCCATTACAACTCAGAATATAGATGCAGAGAAGGCAATTGAGGAGAGAGCAGAGCTAAAGTACCAACATAAGCTCATTCAAAACATCAACCAAGAAGTGGCGGTCAATAAGGTAAAGCTCTCAAAATTCATCACTGAATTAGACACAATCATAACTAAAGATATCACCTTAAATCAACAATTGAGCACATTAGACAAGTTCACTAAAGAAAATAGTGACAACATTGCAAATTTGGATACAGATCTAGCAAACAGTGCTAGTAGCCTAACCACTGATGGAGACAATGCAGTTAAATTGCATTATGAGAAGATCATAGAGATAAAAAGGTTAAGGCAGGAACTGTAGGAGGCAAAGACACACTTTAGGGAAGAAGTAACTAAGCTCCAATCTCAACTTCTACCAAACCTAACACCACTCCAATAGCATATCAATTTAGTAAGGAAACTAACAACAACTCCCAAGATGTCTATATCAGACATAATCTGTGACATGCACTCCAAGATCACACTCAAGCTAAAACTATGCAAGGCCAAGAAACATTGCTGAGCAATATTTAGTTTTCCTAGTTACATTGCCAAGCTAAGTTACATTGCCGATTTGAGCAGGATACAGAGATGTTAAGTGTCGAGTGACAAAGAAGTCAAGTGCCGAGCAGAACAGTTTTTGTATACATGTTTGGAATGATTCAAACTTTGAGGATAAGTGATCTGGCTGACTTGTATAAGCTTTTTGGGCCGACCTATGTATGCATTTAATATTTTTCTATGGAGTTAGTTATGCATTTAACTGTTTTATCCTATGCATGATCTATTGTAAACATTAATTGTAATACCATAAAGGTATGGGTATTAGATCTTGATCATTGATCTAGATCTTGCTATCAGACTTGAACAGATATATTAGATTGCTTCTAAACTCTATTTTGTAAGTGTAAGGAGAGAGAAGATGAAGTGTGTGGTGATTGCATTTTGAAGTAAAATGCACAGAGGGTTATTATGTTAAGAAGTAGAGATCAAAGCAGAGTGACAACACAGTGAACAACGTAGTAAAGTTATATCAAATTGTGAGATCATAGAAGGTACTAGAAATAGGAGATCTGTCATCAGCATCAGAGTGCATAATGAAGGATCAATACTTGAGACATTCTAATCATTGTATCAGGTGAAAATCTCTTAACAGAGTGGCTCTAGCAGACCTTTCTTTATCTCCTAACAGAGTGCTTACTTTATTGTAAGTTGAAATCCTTTCACAGGGTAGATTGTAATGATATTTAGCTCTTAACTAGGTAGACCTTTAACAGGGTAGATTGCATCTTGTAATCAACATTTATAGCCTTAACAGGCACACTTTATTACTGTAGTAGTGGAGAATTTTGTGGGTGTCATCCCCACCCCAATTTTACCTATTTGGGTTTCTGGGTTACCAAGTTCTTGTCTTATGTGCTATTTATTTCATTGTGTGGATGCTATCTGAGATTACATTAGATTCATATATGTATGAATGTGGATTGGTTTGTTTTAAGTGTTTAAATTTGAAGATTTGATTCATCCCCCCCCTCTCAGTGTCTTGCTTTCCCATTATTGTATTTCCAACAATTGGTATCAGAGCTCAGTTCTCTAAAAAGGTCATAATCAGCTTGAGAATATAGATCTTGAGATGGAGATCCACAAGATGGGTAAAGTCATTGAGAATCAAAAGATAGATATTCAGCTAGCACTACAACAGCTTGAGACCGCAAGACAAGAATTAAAGAAGTCCTTAACTACAAGGAAAGATTTGGCCAAACTAATGAATGATACTCATTATTAGGAAGAGTACACCATAAATCTATTTTAGAATGGAGATTCTACTAAGAGTGATGCAGCAATAGCAGATCTACTGGAAAAGAATAGTGCACTATGTGAAGAAGAAAAAAACTTGAAAAAGGAACAAGAATCCCAATCAATAAGAATGTGTGAAGTTGTTGAACAGAAAAAGAAAGCCGAAGATGAAAAGGCTATGGAAGAAGAAGACAAAAGAATGATGACTACCAGACTTGATGAAAGAACACATGATGTACAAACAATGAGAGTCAATCAAGTACACATGGAAAATCAACTACTACTTGTGAATTAGGAGATCAGTAAGAAAGAATTTGAGATTGTAAATCTTAGATCTCAGAATAGTCAATTGAAAGATGAATTGAGATCTGAGAAAGAACTTAATAACAGAGTGAATGATCCCAATGCAGCTATGAGCTACTTTGAACAACTGGTGGAAGTGTTCGTGTGTAAATGGGTACCTGTCGGAATGTACACAAACAATCAATAGATCATTATATTAGCAACCTAGGGTTAGTGAAAACATGAAAAACACATGAAAACCCTCTAAAACCGATCTATTGCCTTCTAACTTAGGAGAGTATGACCACCAACATATCAGCCCTCAGAATATGTTGATGAAACAGTGACCAATACAACCTATGTATGAAGGATTTAGTTGAAAGCAAACTAAATGATGGAACGAGCATGCATATAAACTATGAAAGATGAAATAACACTAACAATTAGTATGGAAATGAAATAACTTATAATCCTAGCATGAAAAATGGTAGCATAACAATGCAAATTTGATCTCTATAGAAGGCTTATTTGCTCTCAAAACAGGCTTCTATTTATAGAAGAATGGGAGAGAGAGAGGGGGACAAGGTTCATTTATGAACTTGGAGGCCCAATAAAT
>MU224650.1:647632-664498 GCA_018584345.1 Thuja plicata | reverse complement strand
GACATTAAATTGATTAAAAGAAATATGCCAAGCAGTAACAGGGTCGCTTGGACATAAATCGAGGGTATGATCACACTTAGGGCAAATAGGGTCCATAGTTGTGACAGACCAAATTTAGGTGGTTACAGGAAGCATCAAGAAGACCTAAAGATTCTTCTGGATTAGGTCACACTAAACAACATACAACCATTGAAGAACGAGAATCATCTAAGATAGGTGAAAGAAGGTATGCAAATCCAAGAAAAAAAAAACCTATTTGTCACCACTGTGGGAAACTAGGTCATACAACAAACATTTGCTGAAGCAAGAATGGTAAGTCCAATCCGAAAACTAACTTTAATGGTTATTGCTTTAATTGTAATAAGTTTGGACATCAAGCACATGAATGTAAGACAAAGGCAAGAAAAACACCTAGACTCAATGGTAATTCCTATAACTGTCACAAATATGGTCATAAAGCACAAGATTGTAGATCTAAAGGTAAACAATAGTGGACATCAAAGGTACAAGAGAAATCGCCAAGAAAAGGCAATGCTTACAAGTGGGATTACAACACATGGCATAGTTGTCATTACTGTGGTGAGTATGGACATGTTCCAGAAAACTGCATAAGGACACATTTCAAAGGAAAGTCTAAAATTTGGATGAATAGAAGCCTAGTTTGTCAGAGTTGTCTGAAAATTGGTCATACAAGGAAAGATTGTAAGACTAGGGTACCTACTCCTACTGTTGAGAAAATTAGAGGACAGATGAACAAGACATGGGTCAAGAAGTATGAACCATGCATCAGTGAAGCAAGTGAAGCCGAGGTCACCCAATCTAATGGATCAGGTGATCATATCATCTCCAACTAAGAAAAAGAGGTATGTAAGGAACTGCATCTAAAATTCTTATCTTACATTAGTTCCTAACATGAAATATACCAAAGTCCATATTTGCATATGTTAAGATGCACCAGGACATATTTTGAAGACAAATGCCGAGATGAGCCAATTGCACTATTGGTGCCGAGCACTAATCATGAACACTAAGGCTGAGTTCTTTAGTGAGTGTCAAGTTTTTTTGGCCAAGTAAGTTTTGTGATGGCTGAGTTTAGTAAGCCGAGTGGGATGCAAGTTGTGTTAAAGCCGAGGATAGCTGGCTTGCACTAACTCAATGGGCAGAACATTCATTTCTTACCTACCTTGACCTTTCAAAGTCTATAAAGGATGAAAAGTTGATACTTCATTTTTACCTTGCGATTTTTACTGTTTACGAAGCGATTGAAGTAATTTGCAGAATTGATCTTAACGAAGTTAGCATCGAATATTTTGTTAGCATGCCATCAACAATCCTAAGGTGAATAGTACAAAATGTTACTTGCCGAGGTACTCTATTCTTCATCTTTCAAACCCTAATTTCAAAATTATGGCTACAAGTTTGTTTGTAACAGCTAAGAGTATGGAGGGAGAACAAGAGAAAATTTAGTTAGTACGGAGTGACAAATGTGAACCTCTCAACTTTCGAGTTGTTCCTGAAAGTGTGATTCAGAGCGATTTAATGAGAGCCCTCTCATCTATTCCACCCAAGGTACTTATGATCCATGATGTTTTATCGTGTTACATGGTTAAGATTGGTGAAGTAGGTGATAGTGAATTAAGGAAATCCTACAGCAAATTGTGTGTCAAAGGAGTTCTGAAGGCAGAATTCAAACATTTAGCCGACAAAGGGTTAACTCATGCCCTATATTTTCCAGAAGGTTTCAAAGATGAATGGATTAAGGTTATCCTTAGCCAAGTTCATGACATTTGTATGTGGTTGGATAATGGACCAGTCAAGATCACCAAAAACATGATTCATCAAGTGACTAGATATCCTGTAGTGAACGAAAAATGGACAATGAGGGATAACAACAAAGAAGAAATTACAGTGAACACTAGAGCCATATGGAACAACAGAGGTATGACTATCTCTACAATTACAGACCTAGAACTTGATTTTGGAGTAAGAGTAATAGCACATAAGTTCTATCAGTCGAGTAGATTGGATAGTGTTCCTTGTACAACCATTGATCATGCATGGAAAATTGTTAAGAAGAATCATACATATGATCTAGCCAAGCTACAACAGACACAATTAGCCGAGAACCTAGCATCAATCAGAAAGACTAAAAGCTCATCATGTAAGTTTGGTTCCTTACTAGTCTGTTTATTTTTCTACATTCAGGATACATTTCCTACATTGGGAAATATTGTTTGGAAAAAGGATAGACCCATTATAGTTTAGATTAGTGAATGTATTGAGAAACTAGGAAGTAATTTCAATAGCATTATGGGGAGCTATTTTGTAGAATTCAAGAAGAGAATGAGATTAAGGACAAGGATTCCTAGGTCACTAGTGGAGAAGCACTATGAAGAAATTTGTTTTCTAGTTGATACAGATAACACTTATATCCAGGCTGTGACACCTAAGTTAACATGCTTAGAACCATTTCCATATGAAATTAACATTGATGAAGCATCAGCTGCCATCATTGCACTCCTAGCCGAGGCAATTGATACTACAGTAGAGAGATTTGGAAATTTTGATGAAGCTAAAGCTAAAATTTCTAGAAGCTTGAATGGGGAAACTATGGAGAGGAAAAGAAAGAAGATTGTGAAAAATCTAAAGAAAATGGTTGGTTTAGGTAGTGATGAAGAACCTGAGGATGCACCTTTAGGCCTAACCACTGGACAAGGTGAGGATATATCTACAGAGGAGGAAGTGAGTGCGTCTGAAGAGGTCACTAAGAAAGCTAAGGGAAAAAGACCATCAATTGTCATAGTAACCAAGCCAAGCAAAGCCAAACCTAAGGTTACACCTCCTGCAGCTAATCGTCCAAGGACTAGAGCATCTATTGTTGGGTAAAAGCACAATAATCAATCACCCTTTTACAAAGGAAAAGGTTAACAACACCAAAATTGTAAAACTTCAAGGGCATAAAAGTCACAATTTTGTTGAGAATTTGGAGATGATGTAAACTGAAGAAATGTGTGAAATAGGATGAATTATATGCCTATAATTTTTTTTTAAAAATTGAACCAAAATTAATATCTTTGTTTAATTTCTGAGGTCTATTTTTTATTTCCTGAAAAATACTGTAAATCAAGGAGTTTAATTCCCGCCAAATCATTATAAGTAAAACATTGTTTTTTCTTCCAATTTCAAAATATGTTTTAGATGACATATATAACTAGTGCACAAAAAAAGAAAGAAGTGTTTTCCATCTATATATTTCCTATTATAAGTTTTCAAAGTTGAACTTACCTGAAATCAACAGTTTTAGTCTCCCACCAATTTTCCCCTATCAAAACTATACCAAAAACCAAATAAATTACATATTATTGAAGAAGACTCTCTTGTCTAGTGTTTTCCATCGTTTTAATTTTTTTTTGAATTGATTTATCATTTTTTTTATATTTTCCAAATCAACGACTGCTTGAGTGGTAAAATACCTACTGTTAATATTTTTTAATTAAAATAGACTATGTCTAAATAAAATACTATAAAATATATATGAGGATATTCTTGACCCTGATCTCTACAAAAGGGTGTTTGTGTATTTTTAAAAAAAATATCATTAAAAGTACTAGGAGTTATTGAAACATCACTTTTTCTGAAATAATTTTATTTCTATGGTAATTGGACTCAAAGTGGTATAAAACATACATTTAATAGAAATTTCCAATTGGAAAAGTTAAAGAACTTATCTAACTTAGCTAGAATGAATCTAACTAGACTACATGTTTGACCAAAATTAATTTTTAGTTAGAAATACTAAAATTCAGCTGTGCTGATAAGTTAGCCTAAAAGGTGACAGAGTATTGTGCGTTTACCCTGTTACTTCTCTAGCAGAAGTACAAACAAAAGTGTATGGAAAAAGGAAAGTTGCAAAAAGTAGTTATGGAAAGGAAGCTAAAATTGCTCCTAAGGCTGAGCCGGGTAAGCCAACAAAGAGACCAAGGAGGAAACTAAACTTGGGGATAGATAATGATGATGAAAAGACAGAAATTGATGAACCCAACAACATACCTACATCACAATTCAAAAAACCAGCTAGTATTGATGAGGTATGTGACACTTTGAGAAATTCAGCAGGGTTAGCAACTTTCAAGCTCATTAAGTATGAGAAATTGAATAATGTGGATAGGCACAAAGTTCAGGAAGCACTCTTGGATATGATGAGTACTTTCAAGTTAACTCCTACAGAGATAGGAAATCATGTGCCAAATGAACTATATGATTTTCTGTCAAGCAAATGGGAATTTGCACTTTCCACAGAGAGACAGATCAGGGAAGAAACTCTAGCTAAGGTAATATCTAAGTTAACTTCAAAACAAAGAGCCAAATTCATTGAGGAATGCAAGAATAGGTTTGTCCCTAAACTCAGAGGATATGTTGTTCTGAAAAATGATATTGAAGGTGTAGTACAACAGAGCACAAGAATTTGGAAAGAAATATTTGGACTGGCCATTCCAAAAGATAAGAAATATGGTGAGGGGACATCCAAGCAAAAGGCAAAAGAAGTAGAAGTAGAGACTACCCCTGAGCCACAGATAACTCAAGGCCGGATTACTACAGAACAAGAAAAAACCAAAGATGCATTAGACTTAACTAATTATGTTGATCTGACTATAGACAGTCCTATGGATTTTATAGTTGATGATCCAAGCAATTTGAATGTTGAGGAACAAGATATGTCGAGTGATAAATACACTAATTCGCCTATTAAGGCAACTGATACTAAAGAAGGAAAGACCACAGCATATGATGAGATAATTGAATTTGTCAATGATCAAAAAGGTGAAGAGAAACAACAAACAAATGCACAAGAGGTAACTTCATAGAATCCACCTATTTTAGAGGTTGTGAAAATAGTTTTAGATAGTGGAGTAGGGATAAAGGATACTGTTGATAAGCCTAAAGAAGAAGAGGCAATGCAAGTGTTGGTTGATCTACCACACTCTGCATCATCCACTCCTACAGGTCCTAAAACTGGGAGTATGCCGAACCCACAGATAATATTGATAGAAATAAAAAAGGCAATGGACATTGACACTATCAAAGGAAAAGGTATTATGCTGCCGAGCATAAGTTCACGAGAGTTGAAGAAAAAGAAAATTCTGAAGAAGAAGTCTCAAATTCTAGATGTAACATTAGATGAGGTCATTGTGATTCCACAATGGGATCCCAATGAATTATCTTTTCAACAAATAGGGACTCTTCAAGAATCACTTAAGAGGAAGAAGAGACAGGAAGAGATGAAGATAGAACAAAAGCAAAAGCAGGTGTTACATGACATCAAAAATAAATTTGCAAATGCTTTTGACTTAGAGGATGAAATGCCTCAAGCTCCAATTATTGATTAGCTAGACAACATTGTATAGAAGGTAAGTGATGATGACATAGACAACAATGAAAAGCTTCTACAATGGTCCAAGAGAAGATTTGAGAGCAAAGTTCTTGAGAAAATCTCAGAAGAGATTGCAACAAAACAGGTTAAACTTTCTATTCTTGTAGAAAATTTAGAGAAAGTTACAGCCAATGTTTATTCTTTGTATAGGAAATTATGTGATGTTGAATTTTTCACAAAGGATAATCTACAGCTTGTTGAGAATCTACAGTTAGATTTGAGATCAACTGTCACTACTTTGGGTAAAGATACTACTTTTAGTTCTTTCCATCTTACTAAGTTGATCAATGCACAATAGAGAATAGCCAAGCTTATGGCTGAAGATGGTTGAATAAGGGCCAAATTGATAACTATTTAGACAAGCATGTTGCCTCACTTGGAGGTAATACAAAAGGAACTTTCAATTGCAAAGGAGTTATCACAGAGCAATGCAAATCTATCAACTACAGAAAGTTTAGTGAGTCTAGCTACCGAGCTAGAAATAAAATTGAAAGTTATGAAGATTGCTAAGGAAATCTGGGATACTACATTTGAATCCACCCTGCAGCTTCATAAACAATTTTTGGATAAGTACAACTTAACCCCACTAGCAATCAGTGACAAAAACAAGGGGGAAATTGGTAAGGAAGTTGGAAAGGATACAGTATGATACATCAGTACAGAATAGGTACACTTGTATATATATTTTGAAGGCATGTAAACTTTTTGTATGAATAATACTGAGTATATTCCTAGGGGGAGTACTTAGTATACTTAGGCAACATTTTGATGAAATGAACACAAGTAATGATAAGTGTGTTTTTTCCACTAATATCAAAGGGGGAGATCGTTAATCTCTAAAGTTCTGTTGATGATTAGTGACCAACACTTAGTCATTCACTTAGGCAGTTTTAGTTGGCTATCACTGTGGCTGAGCTAAAACTATGCAAGGCCGAGCAACATTGCCGAGTAGTATTCAGTTTGCCTAGTTACATTGCCGAGCTGAGTTACATTGCCGAGTTGAGTAGCATTCAGAGATGTTAAGTGCTGAGTGACAGAGAAGTCAAGTGTCGAGCAGAATAGTTTTTGTATACATGTCTGTAATGATTCAAACTTCAAGAATAAGTGATCTGGCCGACTTGTATAAGCTTTTTTGGCCCACCTATGTATGCATTTAATATTTTTCTACGGATTTAGTTATGTATTTAATTGTTTTATACTATGCATGATCTATTGTAAACATTAATTGTAATACCATCAAGGTATGGGTATTAGATCTTGACTGTTGATCTAGATCTCACTATCAGACTTGAATAGATATATTAGATTACTTCTAAACCCTATTTTGTAAGTGTAAGGAGAGAGAAGATGAAGTGCGTGGTGATTGTATTTTAAAGTGAAATGCATGGAGGGTTATTTTGTTAAGAAGCAGAGATTAAAGCAGAGTGACAACACAGTGAACAATAGAGTAAAGTTATATCAGATTGTGAGATCATAGAAGGTATTGGAAAGAGGAGATCCATCATCAGCATCAAAGTGCATAACAAAGGATCAATACTTGAGACATTCTAATCATTGTATAAGGTGAAAATCTCTTAACAAAGTGGTTCTAGTAGACCTTTTCTTTATCTCCTAACATAGTGCTTGCTTTATTGTAAGTTGAAATCCTTTCACAGGGTAGATTCTAATGATCTTTAGCTCTTAACTGGGCAGACCTTTAACAGGGAAAATTGCATCTTGTAATCAATATTGTAGCCTTAACAGGCACACTTTATTACTGCAATAGTGGATAATTTTGTGGGTGTCATCCCCAGTCTAGTTTTACCTATTTGAGTTTCTGGGTTACCAAGTTCTTGTGTTATGTGTTATTTATTTCATTGTGTGGATGCTATCTAAGATTACATTAGATTCATATATGTATGAACATGGATCAGTTTATTTTAAGTGTTTAAATTTGAAGATCTTATTCACCCCCCCCCCCCNCTTATTCCCCCCCCCCCCCCCCTTCTCAGTATCTTGCTTTCCCATTATTGTATTTCCAACAGTCTTCACACTCCCATATTTTTAATAAGCTCTAAGGTAAAGATCTTTGCCCTTAATATCAAAAAAGGGGGAAAATGATATGAGTACAAAATAAAAAGGAAAATGATATGTATTCATTCATTCATTCAGATGGCCAAATGGTAAATATGTATATGTATATTAATAAGGGGAAAATGATATGTAGAAAGAAAGATATCATATGTACAGATATACTGGCATATACATAGGGGGAGTCATTAATGACTAAGGATTATATATGTTGTATATACTTAACATTTTGTTAGTATTTTGCACATATCAGTTTTTGATACTAATGTCAAAGGGGGAGATTGATGGCATTAATTTGCCATTAGTATGCAAACAACACTTTTGGTAAGCCTTAACCAAAAGATAGGATAAGAGAAAACTGAAGATCAGATAGAAAGAGATCACCGAAGATGACTAAGTGCAAAGAGAACCGATAACACAACTTACTGTGTAAACCAAAAATGTAAAGATAGAAAGACAAAGAGGAACCCAAAAGGGGAACCCAATGTGCAAGATAAAGTGTAGCCCAACAAAATAGTTAAAGATAAATTGACATAACAAAACCGAAAGACAGTCAGAGCATAACCAACAAACAAAAATTGAAAGTCAGTTGTAGCCCGCAAAAAGTGGATATGACTTCCACGTCAGATAAAGAAAGCTTATTCTATTTATAGGATATTGATTTGTTTTTAAATCCATTTCTTTAGGGACAAGAAACATGAATGTACGTGCTTTAATCAGTCTAACTGATTTAAAACACATAAACTAGGAGATCTAGGTACAAGTTGTAAACCTGATCTTAGAGTTAACATTGTTTTTCTTGAGACTTGATGATGTCAATCCATCTTATAAATAGATGATGCAATCATTCATAATAGAGAATATGAATAGAAAGGAGAACATTAGTGAATTGTATGAGCACATCCATGGATTAGATTGAGAGTTTCAAGAACAAGAACAACAAAAGAAGGATTTGGATATCAGAACCAAGAACAGAGGAAATAGAGAATCAGAGGTATTATTCAATCACAATTAGGTGATAATATTTTTCATGTAAACTAAATTTGATTTGTATCAGCAATAGGATATTGCATTTACCAGGTCAATTTGTAATTTTATATCATTCTAACAAGTGGAGCAAAGTGTAAAAAATCATTTCAAGGAAGGTGGATTTAACAGTCCAACTATAAATCTCTTAACCGAGTGCACACTTAACAGTGTTGCTAAAGCTCTTAACAGAGTAGACTTTAACAGGTCTCCACCGATACTCTTAATAGGGTAGATCATCAGAAGTGATCAAATTGTAAGCCTTAACCGACCCCTTCCAATCTGCAGATAGTGAAGATTTTGTGGGTGCCATCCGCACCATAGTTTTTACTTCTTAACAGGAGTTTTCCGTGATATCATATCTTGTGTCATGTGTCAAATACTTTCATGAATGTTTCTATGAATGTTCACATGTATGTTAATGTTATGAATTGATATAACTCACATCAAGACAGTATAAATCAGATTGAATGGATATACAATTGATTACAAAGGTTAATTGATTAAAGGAAACAAAAGTTTTAGAGGTATTGATTCACCCCTCCCCTCTCAGTACATACTTCCCATTAATCCCAACAAATATTATCCAATTTAAACATCACTGTGACATGCACGAGGTGAGAAATCACTCCTATTCAAGAGACAAATATATTTAAATAAATCTTTAATTCAGTCACAAGGAAACTTTATTCAAATGTGAGAATTACGGATTGGGTGAATTACCGCTACCATGCAACAACAAAAAAATACCTAATTTGAAACATGCGTAAATTCATAGTGAGTGCCCTATTATCAGGTCCTTCAATAAATCATGGTTGACACAAGTTTTGGGCACAATTCAATCTTGAAAGGCATGTCCATTATATTACTTGGCTTAGTATTTTGTAGCAATCGGTTGTTTCAAAGCACCAGTTTCATTTGATTCAAGAGAAAGCATGAAAGACGACATCCTTGGATGAGTTTCCATACCAATTTCATAATTACATAAGCTTGAAGACTGTTGTAGGTTTGTCTACAAATTATATCAAGTATCTTATAAATGGTTGCATGAAGAAATCCACAAATGTGGAGGCATAGACTTGACATGTGAGCTATTTAGCAAAAATTCCTCATTGAAGATTTTTTTGAAGGGACCCAAAGATTGCAGATTAAGCACAAAATAAATCGTGAGAAAGGATTTATATAAATTATGAGAAAAAGTATTTCAAAGGCATGAAGCCAAATCCCACACTCTCCACCAATTTACCTACTTCCAACCTATTTGAAGAGTTTGAAAGTCCATCAAAGAAAAAGGTAGAGGTAATCTTCCAGATGTTATAGTCACACTACCTTGGTATAGACTTATGCAAAATTTAGAGCCCAGACATGATAGTTACATGAGCCCCTGCAATTGTAACATAGTTGTTCAAGAAGAAAGTGCCCTAGCTATGAACAAGAGAGGGCATTTGTAATTAAAGAAGGGAAGGGTGCGCAGGAGATGAAAAGACAAAGACTTAAAGCACATGAAATGGTTAAAACTGCCTCAAAGATATGCCATTCCATGGAATCTAAAGATTGAAGAAACTGTTCATCAAAGCAAAATGACAAAGTAATGCCAAATTTCCAACCTGGGCTAGGTTGTCAATGGCCACAATATCACCCTACCGTCATATCTGTATCCAAAGATTTTGAAGTAGATAGGAGAAGTGGTGGGAGAAGTGAGAGGCTAAAAGCCATTTAGTGCGTCTGATTTAAGATTTGTTTATCCCTCTTTCCTGACAACTTTAAAAGCATCGTACTCACTGCATACAAACTACTGTAGAGCCTACCAACTTCTGCAAATACTATAATTGCAACGACCGTATGATTTCTGTGTTGTCCTTTTCTACACTCGCATCATCCCACTTTCATTGGCAAAAAAATTAGGTGTTTGTGTAAAACAGGTTTTCACCCAAGGTTTAGCGATTTGAAAGCGTGAGACAGCTTTCCCCTAAGTATGGACGTAGAGAAACCTCGCAGGGGAAGTCTATCATCTAATTATAATTTATAGGTACTCTAATCTTATATCATACAATTGATGTCTCAATTAATATGTGATGTTCAATCAAAGTAATGGAAATATCTTATATTCAGACCTGCAACACTCAGTTTGATGGAGTATCTATCATTGTCCCTGATCTGACTATGTCAGCTGTACTATGATTATCTCTGATATGAATATTATACTCTAATTTTACTCAACAATAATAATAAACATATATATTCAATTATTTCTAATATCTCGTCTCAAAATGTAATTTTGAACCCTTGATCTTTAGTAGCTTCTTACTTGATCTGTTTAACCTCTTCCTAAACAAAATTGCAAATAGATTTTATATTCCTTTTTATACTCTTCCTCTGAATCCTTTATTGGATAATCCTCAACTTATGCAACTATCATTGATTTAAGAAAATTATATTCCTGTATCATCTGTCGATATAGTAACATAATCATATTTTCTTGAATGTAATTACATATCTCATACTCTTTTCTCTACCTACATAATCTTACACGACTTCAAGGAAGATTACCCTATAGTCTATTTGTGTATAAAGTATTTTATTTCCTTCCTCCCCAATATGATTTGGTTACGGAAACTACAGATTTTATGACGAAAATGAATGATTAGAATGCCTCTTTATATATTATGTTAAAAAATGATGAGTCATGATGCCAAAGAGACATGTCACATCATTTGTGTTAACCAAACCACTTCATAACAAGTCATGATTGGTTTATTTGTAAGTTCACTTCATCTCATGACATCAATATGATTTAAGAGAGACAGTTTCCTTAATCTCGTATATTAGTATTTTGCAACTATCAGCGCTTACCAATAGTTCTCACTTGTTTACCTTGGATGGTATGCAATAATAGATTCAGTTCTGCACAAAGGTGTTCTCAGTATTTAATTGTTTGTTGTTTATTAAAACCATTATTTAATTATTGATATTTTGATATAATTGTTGTGTCTATTGACTTACTTCACCATCATATCATCATCTCCCATGGTCTAGGTCACCATTTGATTATTATTTTTAATTTATTAATTTATTATATTATTTATATATTATATTAATAGTATAATATTTTGTATATGTAGGATAGGAAAATGAGTCAAAATGCATAATAAGAGCAACCATCAAACCTTAAACATATGCAAAATCAACTTATCCAAACACAAAATATATTGAGATACAAGATATGCAAATCAAAAGAAAAACCCCTCAATTTGACAATTGTGCTCTTTCTTTCTTCTCCAAAACTTGGTATGTAGCTCCCATATTGACAAAATGCACTCTAAACATGAAATAAAAATGATCTTATGATAGCAAGAAGATTCGGAATGATATGGTTATTTTGATTGAGAAAATGGATCTCAATTGATAGGAAGATAGACCAAAATGCAAAATTAGCAATAAATTGTGAAAATTGGAAGATTGTCATAATTGGAGAGTGAAATTGGAAAAGTGTCATATTATGACACATTATGACAAATTGGATGCACACATTAGTATGCATAAATCAATGTACAAATTGAGGGAATATGGAAGAAGAAAGTGGGGGCAAATTAATAGGAAATTGGGAGCACAAATAGGAGAGAAAATGTGAAGGGAAAGATGTAAGAGGTGAAGCTAATTAGTAGGAGATGAAATCACAATTAGGGGAAGGTGTAATAGTTCCATTTTTTCAATTTTAAAACTCATTATTCCCTCCAAATTAGGAATTTAGGAAATTCCATAATTGAAAAAGGTTATCAATTAATTAATTCAAAATTACTAATTGTGAAAGACCTAGGAAAGGAAGGATTAGCTTGATTAAATGATAAAGACATAGGGACAAACTATGGGTTATTCATCCCAAGAGAAAAAAGTAGTTGACCATTGACTGAATTGATGTCATTGATGCAAAATTAAATTAGTTTTTATGATCTTGATGAGTATTTGGAACAATTTTGACTGATCAAGAATAGTTTAGGAAATGATGAGGCATCGATGAACTTTGAAAATGCACTCGAAATGATGATTGATAATGAACTAGCATTAATTAACTTTGACAATGCTATTGAAGGAACTGGATGGTGACAAGGCATTGATGAAATTTGACACTACACTCAAATTGATGATGAGGAGAAGGTATCGATGAACTTTGAAAATACCTTGGATGAATAATGATGAGGCATCGATGAACTTTGACAACGTCGTAGGGTTGATAATGATAAGGAGACATCAATGAACTTTGACAATGCTCCCAAATTGATGATAATCTAAAATAACATTTATTGAATTTTGACAATACTATTGAAGGAACTAGATGATGATGAGGCATCAATGAACTTTGACAATGCACTCAAATTGATGATGAGGAGAATGTATCAATGAACTTTGACAATACCTTGGATGGATAATTATGAGGCATCGATGAACTTTGAAAATGTTCTTGAATTGATGAGATTGATTGACAATGATAGCATCGATGAATTTTGACAATGCTCTATAATTGATTAGATTTATTTACGATGATAGCATCGATAAACTTTTACAATGCTATCAAATTGATAATTAAAGGAGATGAGGCATCAATTGACTTTGACAATTCCCTTGATTGATGAGATTAGATCAATGATGAACAGATTGATAGGATTTGAAAGGATTAGATTGATTACAAAGTGGTTCAAACATGATTTGATTAGGCATCGAGGATCTTTGACAATGCCCTAGAGTGATTGAATGAGCTTGGGATGATCTTGGAATAATTCAGATTTATTTAGGAATATTTGGCATGGTTGAGGAATGCTTAGGATCAGTTTAGGAAGATTTAGGATTGATGATCAATTCCGCCAAAATGAAAGAAATATTAGTAATTAATTAAATAGTTGTCAATGCTCAATTAATTATGAAAGACAGAATGTTGACATGTAGTGAATATCATATGCGCAACATAGAGGAATAATTAGAATGCAAAACAATATTTCAATTGTAATGCCAAAAATGTTAACACATAGACTAGAAGGCTTGAACCATTTTTGAGTGTCTACATTTTATCCCTCTTTGATACAATGCAATTTTGAGCATTCTGTCAAATAATATTTAAGAAAAATGTATTGAAACATTCCCCAACAACAATGGGATACATTAATGCCCCCTTGAGAAATCGACCAAAAAATCCAAGTGCTAGGTCAATTTGTTGACAATGATGAGACGTATCCACAACAATGAAGGGATAAAAAATTAGAGGTCAAAAACAAAATTTATAAGCCTTACAGTGCAAAAAGCATAGTGACAAACACAAAAGGAAAGGGTTGCACATTCATCTAGGAAACAAAGAGGCTATAAAAATCCTTGGAGAGGAGTTGGGAGGTCATTTTCACTCTCACTTTTGGAAGAATTGGAGGTTAGAAGCTAGGAGACTAGATTGAGTGGAAATGGATAATCATCATGGGGAATGAGTACAGAGCTACCGATGGTCGAAGGATGCATGACCAGAGGTGATTATGCTTGAGCATCTTCATGATTGTGATGTTTTTCACTTGTTTCTAGGTGTCTACAAAGTTATTTCGGGTTCAAACTAAGGTTCAATGGGGAATTTTTGAGTCCACATGCCCCAAGTGCAGAAAAATGCACCCAATCGTGGTCTTGGTTGTACTTGGCATGCCAAGTGTAGTCCTGGCCGCACTTGGTTTCTCAAGTTGCCTAGTTGCTTGGGTAATCTACAAATTGGGTCAAAATAATATTCAGAGGTTCCTAAATGGTCCAAACTTGGTGAAAACCCTAGGGAATATTTTAAATTAGTTCAAATAGGATAAAAATGGTCAAATGTGGTCAAATTTGGTCAAAAAAGTAATAGAAAGTTGACACAAGTTGCATGGTAAACACAGGAGGAGCTTCCCTTGCTACAGACACCAGAGAGTAGGTCGACATGCCTAGATTTGCAACATAGATTATGCTCTCATGAGAGATAAATAATAGCCTTGTTAGGATTACATTACATCACCTATATGCTTAAGATTAGGGTAAATAGGGGATTGATCACAATATTGGTGGAGCGGTGGAACTTAGAGACCCGTTCATTTTATCTACCAATAGGAGAGGCCAAAGTGACATTGGAGGATGTATGGTGCATCCTCAGTATCTCTATACATGGAAAGATTGCAGAGTATGACCTGACAATGGGAAGATTAGCACTACATAGGTTATTTGGTTGTGATGATGAGGATCTAGATATCAGAGATTACGAGATCTGATAGGAGACATTTGTTGGAAAACATAAAAGATTGGTGGTAGTGTTATGATGTGTGATTGCAGGATTACTAGTACCAAATAGGAGAGGAAATGGATTCCCTATTGGTTGGGGGAGGGTACTCAATAGGATGATCATGGATAGGACAATGTTCTCTTAGGGTCCATGTATGTTGGCTATGACATATTATCATCTGCATCAAGTAGCGTACATAGGAGGATTGTTTATTAGTAGTGGTATCACATTGTTGTAGATTTAGGCTTTATGGGAACATAGAAGTATTCCATCCTATTATGGAGAACCTACACATGGACCATTGGGATATGCATTGTACTTTAGACATACCATAGATACACTAAGAGATTTCACTTTCCAACCATACAGAGACTGCCCTAGATGGGATGATGATAGAGAGAACATACTGTAAGAAGAGCCTCCCTTGCTTCCCTCCTATGTTTGACGACCCGGGGTGTGTGGATTGGATTTATTATTGTATTCATGACCATTCTAAAATCTTGTGAAATTGTACCCTCGGGGTGACCTATTATCTACTTGATTAAAAGACTTGCCTTGGACTTGAGATGCGAGGTGAGGTCCTATTATGTTTTGATATGACTAGCTGAGATGATCTTTTAATGCTATGATATTCTTGTGAAAGGCTTTTATGTGATCCACTTAGTTCAATCTGCCTTGTTTTCATTTTGAGACTACTACCCTATTTGTGCTTGGTATTTGGAGAGACCTTGCCTGAGTCATCATAGAAATTTATTTATCCTAATGATGGACCTAGTATGTGAATTATTTATGATAGATTATGGGTTTATATTTTATTGAATCAGAGTGGATTTTGATGTACTCTATTTTCTTCCTTACTCATATTGATGATTCTATAAAACATTATGTTGCATTAGGGCTAATTGGTTAACTGATTTATTATAGCAATGCAGTTGAGTATTTGATTTGGAATACGAAAAATGTATTCGCAATAGGATGAGTTGTGATTCTAATAAATTTTAGGTGCTTAAAAGTTATTTGTATGAAAATGTGAATTGATCAATTGAGTTGACTTGTGATTCTGTATGTAGTGATGCTCATGAAATGATTAATAGGATAATTGCAATTAAATATTAGATTGGTTAAATTAAATGGTTAACATGACAATGTTATGATGAATTATTATTATTATATGCATTGTGGTTAGTGGAATTAGATTATTATTATGATGACATAATTAGATTAAACTATATTGGAATGTGAATTGTGTTCTAAAGTAAAATTGACATCAATTGGGTATTCCAGGATGATTCGCTTCTGCATATGCTTTAATGTGTACCTATATTTTCATGAGGAAATTGATTGCACATATTGTTTTGGATAATTAGTGAATTATGTGAATGTAGTTGAAAAGGACATATGCATGAATGTTGCCAATTATTTACATTGATTATATGTATGATTTTTCCTTGGACTACTGATATTAGAATTTAGTGTGTAGGTTCATGACCATGGAATTTTGATAGAGAACCATGACTAACCCCTATGTGAATTTCGTAAAGCTAAGGTTGCGTTTATTAAAAAAAGGATAAAACCTTGTTGTGATATATTTTATTTTAGACAATGTACGTGGTGTGAATGTTAATTAAATTAGCATTCATAAATTGTGTATAATTACAAGTGGATATTCCACGTGTATTATGATGTGTTATGTAGTGTCAATTGACACATATGTCATGTAAATGATGTGGCATGGTTTGTCCACTTGGAGAGCTTGAGTGTCCACCTACCCCACTTGGTACCTAGTTGTGTTTCCTATAAGTACCACTTGGTTTGTGAGCCCAAAGTGAGGTCAATTAGAATGAATTTAGAATAACTGAGAGGGGAGGGGTGAATCAGTTATCCTCAGGTCTAGATGTAGTAAAATAAAACTTTCTGTATTTCAGATCTACTCGACAACAGTAGCATAAGTCAACAACTTTAATCATGCAATTTACTGTCAATTGAAATTAACTTGTAGAAACATAACAGTAAAGTAAACCATAAGCATTCACACAAGTTGACACAAGTATTTAACGTGGAAACC
>MU224650.1:606199-630801 GCA_018584345.1 Thuja plicata | reverse complement strand
ATTCCCCCCCCCCGTAACTCATCCTTTGAGAGAAGGGCACGAGGAGGGCTCGACCTTGCTGTGGTGGTCACTGCACTGCGGCGACCTGCCACATCCAGTGACCGAGGTGTGACTGGATTGGGGTGGACGTTGCAAGCTGCGGTGGCCTACCACGGCAGCTGTTCCATGCACCCTACATCTGCAACCAGGGGGAGCTCATAGCCTCCCCCATGTTTTAATTTTTTAATTTTTTTTTTAAATGACTCAAACAAAAAAAAGTCAAACCAATTCGTCCCTGTAATTATGAAAAAGGGGTTTTCAAAAATCAATAACAACTACATGCATAAGCCCATCCATTGAACCTGCAAGACATGAACACAATTTAAATAAAAGGATAAAAGTGGAAGAAGAGAATGGGAGGGGGAAATCCACCCAAAATGCTAATTTTGGGTGAGAGAGAGAGAGAGAGAGAGAGAGAGAGAGAGAGAGAGAGAGAGAGAGAGAGAGAGAGAGAGAGAGATTTCTCTTCTTTTGTGTAGAAACCCTATTAGGGTTTTAAAAATAAAAATAATATTATAATAGTGAGAAGAATTTTAGTGGGAATTTACTTTCCCACTTTATTTTATTTGAGTGACATTAAATCTAAATGAGACATTACGGGATATAAGTTAAATTGGTTGTTTTGAATGAGTTTTTGGTAGAAAATATAATAATGAGTTAAATTGATACAGTTAACTAAAAGCAATTTATATAGTCATATAATTCACCCACATGTGTAATTTATTGGTCACCCTAGGATAACATAATCGATTAATTTATAGAGTTACTTAGGAGAAATTTATTTATTTATTCAATTGATTAAACTATTTAGTAATTGTATTAGGGTTTTGTTGCCCCATTTTTGTTCTTCATATTTTTAGACAAAATGGATGTATTGTGTGTTAGTAATGGTCTCAAAATCATTGTGTAAATCTTGAGTCTAGGTCTAGATTTCCCCTTAGGCTAGGAGGCCTTTATCAGGTTTTCCCAAATTAACTTCTCCTTTCGTAAGTCGGGGAGTTTTTATCAAATTCATGTTATATATTGGGTTGGTTAGACTCCAAAATCTGATAAAGGTGTTAGAATGAATTCAGAATAACTGAGAGGGGGGAGGGGGGGTGAATCAATTATCCTTAGGTCTAGATGTAACAATTAAAACTTTGAACAACTTTAACAACTCATATTTGCTCGGCAACAATCAACAACAAAAGTGTGCAGTTTACTTTACTAATGAAATAATCTTACAAAAAATTAACAGTAAAACACAACATAAACATTCATACATTTTGACACCATGATTTAACATGGAAACCCAATATGGGTAAAATGACTAGTAACATGCTACCAAAATTTCACTCTTCTGGAGTGATGCCCTGTTAGGAGCCAACCCTGTTAAAGGTTACAAAATACACTGTCAAATGTGACCTGGTTAAAGGATTTAATCACCCTGTCAAGAGTGCCCTTGTTAGAGGACTTAGAAGATTTAAATCTGAATATCACCTTGTTCAAAGGATTTGTACACTAACTGTTAGGTCAACCTGGTTAAAGAATTTGAACTGATACAATGGTTAGAAAGTAATTAGCAGGTGTGATCTAATACATACAGCTTACTTTGCAAATCTAGATCCAACTTCATCTCTAATGCTAATTCACTGAGTGACCTCCATTTTCATCTCAAACTTTAGATCTTCTTGGAAATTCATCAAGAAATCTCTCTCTGCTTCTCTGCTCAACCTTCTTTTCTAGGTCTTCCCAATCAGTCAATTAACCATACAATACTCTTGCATACAACTTCTCCTTACACTTGGATACAATGACAATACCCTCTGTAGGTTATATTATACCTCTTCATCTAGGTCAGATAGATCTTCTGCCGCTTAATCAAGATCATAGATCTTAGGTTAGGTCAGATCCAACGGATCTTTCCATCATTACATTTTATTTACTTCTCCAATATAGTCATTAATTAAATATTGAATCCCAATCTTAATTAACAATACATATCCCAATAAAATCAATTATGTCAGCCAGAGATCTCAAATCTCATCAATTACTAAAATACTGTTTCTCGACTTTCTCTGTCTCCCTCAGCATTTCACTGGCGCTCGACATTATCTTTGCTTTGCTTGGCATCACCTTTCCCTTTTCTCGGCATAGAATTTTATTTACTCGGCATCAACCTTCCAGTGAACTGTCAGTGAAAGATAAACAACACATCACTTTGCCAAAGTGCCAAATAATCAAGTACCTTGGTGTATACTCATAACTCAACCTTTTCCTCGGTCTTCTTGTTATCCTATTCTTCAAATCTTCATCAATCAATAGATATGGTACTCAAACATATAGCAGTAGTCTCACCAGTTAAAGTTTGACATCAATGACAAAATAACAATTGTTTACATTATATCAATCTTTCCAACAATCTCCCTCTTTGGCATTGATGGCAACACTAAATTGTAAAACAATAATTTCCATCCAAAGTTACCATACAATCTAAAAAATGCGTGTGTTCCTGTTATGAAAAAATATTCATTAATGTCTTTAGTTTCATTCTAACTCCCTATGTGTCTATAAACACACTGATTTATGTTACTTGTTCAGCTTCCTCTTTCAATAATATCTCCCTCGTATCTGTTGTTTTTATCAATAATTTGTTTTAGCAATAATCTCCCTCTTTGACAACAATGCCAAAGATGTTGACATTTTTATTATGTAGATTCATCTTGTTCTAATCTTTGTATCATGTTGTTCCTGTCATCTTTGTTTATGACTGATCTTCTTTTTTGTTCTTGTCTTCCACTTTGTAGTTTTTAGGCAGCATCCTAAAAATGTGACTCACTGTGCATCAATGTGTCAAGTGTTCTGATTAAAAAATTTGATGCAACAGTACCATTCAGAAATAGTTAGCCTCTTCTAGGGGAATCACCCCCAATTTACCTCTTAGATACTCATAAGCATCCTTGGGTAATTCTTTTATAAATATGTCTGCCAGCTGTTCCTTAGTATGTACATATTCCAGTCTCACTTCCTTCTTCTGAACTAGCTCCCTCAAGTAATGATACTTGATAGCTATATGCTTTGTCTTAGAGTGCATTACAAGATTTTTAGAAATATTAATGGCACTTGTGTTATCACAATATATTACAATTGGTTCTGTGATCTCCTCCTTCATACCTTTCAGTAATATCTTCAACCACACAATGTTTGAACAATTAACTGCTGCTACCACATACTCGGCTTCAACTGTAGATTGTGAGGTGCAATTTTGTTTCTTGCTTGTCTAGAAAACTAATCTTTTCCCCAAAAGAAATGCTCCTCCTGTGGTGCTTTTTCTATCATCCACGTTACTAGCCCAGTCTGAATCAATATAGACTCTGAGTTCAAACTTGTCATTCCTTTTGTAATATAGGCCATAATCATTTGTACCTTTCAAATATCTCATAATTATTTTCACTACCATTATATGTGTCTCCTTTGGATTAACAAAAAATCTAGCAACAATTCCAACTTCTAATGCAATATCAGGTCTACTGTGTACAACATATTGTAGCTTACCAATCATTGATCTGTATAGTGTTTGATTTACCTCTTTTGTGTCATCATTCTTTGTCAACTTTTGTCCAGTAGCCATGGGTGTACTCACTGGTTTTGAATCTTCCATACCAAAAGTTTTCAGTATATCCTTGGACTATTTTGATTTAGTGACATAGATACCATTATTGATTTGATATATTTGTAAACCAACAAAGAATTTTATCTCACCAAACATAGACATTTCAAATTTAGTTTGCATCTCTTTTGCAAATACTTTGCATATCATATCCTATCCACTAAATATGATGTCATCAACAAACATTTCAGCCAATAAAATTCATTTACCTTGCTTTGTCTTCAAATACAGATTGTTGTTGTCATTTATTCTTGCAAATCCAATCTTTATCAAATAATTGTGCAATCTTTCATACCATGCTATAGGTGCTTGTTTCAGTCCATATAATGCCTTGTGCAGTCTACAAACCATCTTCCTCTTGCTTGGGTCAACAAATCCATCAACTTGTTCAATATATACTTCCTCTTCTAGTATCCCATTTAGAAATGCTGACTTCACATCCATTTGATAAACTTTAAATCCTTTGTAGGCTGCATATGCAAGTAAGGTTTTGACACCTTCCAATCTTGCAAATGGGGTGAATGTTTCTCCATAGTCAATTCCTTCCTCTTGTGCATAACCTTTGCATACCAGTCTTACTTTATTTCTTCTTACCTCTCCATGTTCATTCAACTTGTTTCTGAATACCCACTTAGTACCAATTACATTTTTTTTGTCAGGCCTCAGTACTAGTGTCCATGTCTTGTTCTTTTATATTTGGTCTATCTCTTCATTCATAGCTTGAATCCAGTCTACATTTTCTAAATAATCTTTTACTATCTTAGGCTCAAAATCACATAGAAAACATGTGTCTTCTCTTGATTTTCTTCTTGTCATAACTGCAGAATCCTTTGCTCTTATGATTTGATCAGGTTTATGGTGCCTTCTCTTGTATTTTTCCAAAGTAGGCTCTTTCTCAGCTTCAGTTTGATTATTCATGTTTAGTGCAGGTCAAAACTGTGACTCAGCATCTCCATCAGATAGCTTGATAGTCACCCCTTGTTGCTCGGCAATTTTAGTCTGTGTCTCGGCAAGTGGAGACTGTTGCTCGACAACTTTCTTGATTTGTACTCTATTCAAGGTATAAAATACTGTACTTATAGATTCTCTCCAATATTTATGTGCAACATTTTTCTCCATTATTAATGTTCTGGCACAATCCATGATAGATCATTTTCTTCTTTCAGCTATACCATTCTGTGGTGGTGTCCTAGGTGCAGAAATCTATCTTTTTATCCCTCGATCATTGCAGAACCTATTAAACTCATTAGAAATGAACTAATCTCCTCTGTCAAATCTCAAACATTTTAGACTCTTACCTATTTCCTTTTCAAATTTTGCCAAGTACCACTTAAATAATTGAAATGCATCATATTTTTCTTTAAGAAAAATAACAATCATCATCCTAGAGTAGTCATCTACAAATAGAATAAAATATTTGTCTCCAAAGTAACTTTTCTCACCAATAGGTCTAGAAAGGTCAATATGAACCAATTCCAAAATATTCTCAGAAGTATGATTTTTTGTCTTAAAGCTAGATTTAGTCATTTTTCCCAATTGACATTGCTTACACATTGCATTCTTAGGTTTCTTTAACTTAGGCAGCCCTCTAACCTTTTTCAATTTACTTATGCTTACCAATTTATCAAATTTAACATGACATAGCCTCTTACGCCATAACCAAACATCATTATATTGTGCAAACAAGCATGTCTCTTTAGCTAAGTCTAGATAAAATAAGTTACCTTTTGTTTTCTCACCACTTCCAACTTATTCTCCATTGGCATCATAGATCTTTGCTTTCTTGTGATGGAATTCAACTTTGTAACCAGAAGTGTTCAGCTGTGAAACACTCAACAAGTTATACTTAAGATCATCAACCCAATACACATCATCACATCTAATCTTGTCACTCAATGGAATTGATCCTTTCCCTTTAACTCTACAAGGTGTATCATTACCAAACTTAACATATCCACCTTTACATTGATCTAAGGTTTCAAATTTGTCCTTATCACCAGTCATGTGATGTGAATAACCACTGTCAATAATCCAACAATCACCTTTACTCATATAAGAAATTACTATAGTTTCCTCATCATCATCAGAATCATCTTTCATTGCAACATACACAACTTCTATATCATTTTCATCAAATTCATTAGATTCACTGTCAGAAGATTCTTTAGCTATATAGCAAGATTTCTTACCCTTGTCATTGTAATCCTTGTAATTTTTGTAGTCTCGGTCATCCTTTCTATCTTTGTACTTGTTGTCCCTTCTTTCATCTTTCTCATTCTTATCAGGACATCTAGTAGAAATATGACCAACTTTGTTATAAGAAAAACAAATAATAGGAATTTTACCTCTGAATTTTCCTTTTCCTCTATCTAGTCTCCTTGCCATAAGTGCCTGAAGCTCTTCTAGATCATCATCTGAAGTGTCACTACCACTTCTCACACATTTCTTTTCTTTCCTTGATTTTCTGATGACCATCTATGACTTGAATTCAAATTCAACAGCTTGTGGAGTATAGTTATCAAAATTTGACATCTCAAATGTAGTAAGTCTGCCTACCAAATTTTGCAGAGTCAAATTGTTGTTAGGAGTACATCTCAATTATTGAATGAAAGATAATCTAGTAGCATAAATAGGAAGAAGTTTTTTCAGTACCTTTCTCATGATAGTGTCATCATCAATGGTCCCCTTAGCTCCTCTAATAGCATTTACAACTTCCTTTATCCTATCATAATATTGCACTATATTTTCTCCTTCTTGAATTTTTAAATCATCAAACTTACCTCTCAAGCTTTCAGATTTGGCTCTTAGTATATTCGTATCACCTCCATAGAATTTTTGAAGAGCACCCCACATTTGTTTTTCTCTAGTATAGTCCTTGATATCCTCAAATTCATGATAGTTCAGAGATGATGCAAGTTCCAACATTGCTTGATTATGTTCATGCTTTTCTCTTAATTGTGCAACAATCATGATTCTAGTAGGGGCTACATATTCTTGTTCAACATGTCATTTAGCAGAATCACCAATACCAGCCAAGTGAAGTTTCATCAAAATTTTCCTTGCAGGAAAGTTATCCTCGTTAATCTTTAGTCCATCCCTTTTATACATCTTGATTTTTAGCTCCAAGTACCTTCAAACTATTTCAAGAGAACATGGCTCTGATACCAATTGTTAGAATGAATTCAAAATAAATGAGAGGGGGGGTGATTCAGTTATCCTCAGGTCCATATGTAACAATTAAAACTTTGAACCACTTTAACAACTCATATTTTCTCGGTAGCAATCAACAACAAAAGTGTGTAGTTTACTATACTAATGAAATAAGCTTACAAAAACTTAACAGTAAAACACAACATAAACATTCAAAAATTTTGACACCATGATTTAATGTGGAAACCCAATATGGGAAAAAGCACCAGTAACATGCTACCAAAATTTCACTCTTCTGAAGTGATGCCCTGTTAGGAGCCAACCCTGTTAAAGGTTACAAAACACACTATCTAATGTGACCTGGTTAAAGGATTTAATCACCATGTCAGGAGTGGCCTTGTTAGAGGACTTAGAACATTCCAATCTAAATTTCACCTTGTTTAAAGGATTTATACACTGACTGTTAGGTCAACCTAGTTAAAGGATTTGAATTGATACAATGGTTAGAAATTAATTAGTAGGTGTGCTCTGATACCAATTGATAGAATGAATTCAGAATAACTGATTCACCCCCCACCTCTCAGTTATTCTGAATTCATTCTAAAAAAGGTCACAGTTTGAATACCTCTAACATTGACTTTATGTGAATTTGAAATGTTTAGCCTTGGTACTTCATTTTAGTATATTGGCAGAAAATCAGTTATGAGCTTCTCCTCAGCGGAAAATAGACTCTCAAGGGCATTTTCCGCCAAAATGATTTAAGTGACAAAAACAAGAAAATGATGACCTTGAGGAACATTGGTAATGCCTAATGATATAACTAGGGTTATTGGTTTCATTTGGGTCAGTAAAATGTGAATCTATGGCCCTTGGCAAAAAATTGATTTTTAGCCTTCTCCTCGGTGGATTTTCACCTGCAAAGTGCATTTTTTGCAGATGACAAGTTCAAGAATATCAGTGGTTGGTGGAAGTTATAAATAGATGATTTGAAGTTAAATAGACTATTGCACTCAAGAGGAATCTCTACAGGTAAAATAAATGATCAAATGATGAAGGATTTAAAGTAAGAAGTCTCCCCGGCGGAAAATCAGAATTTACCTTCTCCTCGGTAGACTTTGACCCATGAAGGTAATTTTACACAAAAGAACATAAGTAAAGTAACAGGTCATGGATGATTTTGAAATATGTTGGTAAACCTTTACAAAGGCAATTGAAACCATTTGACTCTAATATTCAATGAAAAATCTAAGATAAAGGCTTATTGGCAGAAAAGCAGAAAATAGCTTCTCCATAACTCCAATAGGTGGGTTTTGACTTCTGGAGTGAATTTTCCGCTAAATCATTATACACAAGATATTTAATGAAAATTCAATCCCACATGTGACTTAAGGCATAAAAGAAAGATGATAAAGATGTCACATGTCATTGTAGCGTTGTAAAAAGGCTAAAATTACTCTTGGCAGATTTTTGAGTAAGGAGTACTCCAAAAGTATTTCTCCGCCAAAGGAGAAGCAGAAAAGTAATTTTCTCCTGCTCCCAGAAAGTTAACATTACACCTGCCATAATTGAAAAAACATTTTCTAATGGCCCGCAGAGGTGAGGTAATAAATTCAAATAAAGTCATTTGCTTCATTACGAACATTTTCATATTGTTTAGTCTTTTCCACTCATGTAGCACGCGAAGCAGGATATTAATGGTAAAAAGTCAAAAGTTTATAAAAATTGAAGAAGTGTAGTAAACAAGAGTTACCATCTATTGTCAATTTTCCTGAATTAATCTCTGATTCTAGCTTCTTCTTGCTTTCATACCACTAAGATAAACTTTTGGTTCTCAATTCAAGTTGATCTAAGCGTGGCCACCAGATTCATGGGACTCGACGGGTTGAACGGTATTACATCTGAATGGCACAAAATCACAGACATTTCTCTAAGGTTCTTTGACATGTAGAAATTCCAGAATAGATTGAATGCAGAAAAGATACACCCCATTATGGAGAAGTTGATGGAGAGCGGGTTAGTTGAAACCGCCACCTTTCATGTTGTAGTTCAAGCCCAAGAGCTCGTCCATGAAAGCATAACCTGTTAAAATCTAGATACAAAGCAAATATTTTTTCCCAATGACATGATGCTTCTCTTTATCAACCGAGATTCTATCTAGAACTACCTTCGCATTCTATAGAAAGCTAAATACTTTGATATGACCTACAGCTGAGCGGTCACTGAGTATGGAGTAAAGAAGATGACATGGAGGAAAGAGATGATGAAAACCTAGTTCCAGAAGCCTAGGAGCACCAAGGGAAAATTTCCTAAGACACTTTATGGCATGGAATTGAAGCCAAAAATTATAGACATCCCAATATTACTCCACAGGATCCGAGATGAGAGTGATGCATTTAACTTTGTTGAGCATCATTTCTTTTTAGCCCAAGTGTTTTGCTCCTGACACAATTTTATTGATTGGGATCACAAGGTAAGAGAAAATATTTCAAATACCCTCAATAGAGCTAAATACTAGAATGATTTTTATATGTCTTTAGTTTTATTTTATCTCCTAGCTACAATTCAAATTTGGCTAGGGCTTCCTAGGCTCAAAAAATTCCCTGATAATGTAAAAAGTTATGAATTCTTTCCTTGTTTACAATTGCATAATAGATATGCTGATTATATCAAAGTCAATGATGTGTTTACAATGAGATTATGTAGGGATTTTTAAGGTTTCATAGAAATGAGATTTTCTTTAGAAGTTATGGCATTCATCAGCCAATATGGGTGTTATTTTATCCAATTTGTAAATTTCTCATATATTTGTCTTGCAGGATTTGATGACTTCCCCTTGAAGCTGCCCAGGTATCCTGATGACATGATCATGCTGGTTTAATTAATGAGGCAAGAAATATAAGTGAACCTAATCTATCCAAGCACCACGAAGAAAGGCTATGATTTCCCCATGACCATTAGAGCCTATAGTCGTGCATCCCGGTTTGATGCAAAGATTGTTTTGAGTGCATTCTTGAAAAAGTTTCAATTAGAGACATACGATGTCTTGAGACCCTAGTACAACCCTGTAAACTATGATAAAGATTAATTACAGATGGGTTGCACAATTCATCACATAGATGACATAGAAGAATATTGGGCCAACTGCAAGCATGATCTAGAAAGTAGAGAAAGAGTTTATGCGAGGTTAACTATTGAACAAATAAAAATGTTCAAAGTTAAAATTGCAGTTGAAGGCATTGAAGATGATGGGGGGAATATGTATGATGATATATACAAAAAGAAGATTACACCCTCCCTATAAGCTCTAAGCCCATGCAAGGTCAAGCCATTGATGATTTGCAGACCTTAATGGATGGAATCTACAAAAGAATAGAGAAAAGGGCCCAATGGATGATGAGTAGAATGTAGAAGTTGGACAAGACACCTCCTTAATAAACTCCCATAGTAGTGATAGTGAACACTCCCATAGCAGCTTCAGCGACTATCCAAACCGTAGGTAAGCAACTAGCTCAACTAGTGGGCGGAGACGATGAACCTCCTGAGAAGGTAGTCCCACTAGAAAACACATGCAGAGATAGCTCGCTTCCTATCATTGGTTTGATAGAAGGAGTAGTTTCCATAGATCTGTTAAGGCCTATAGATGAACCCATTAAGACTATGGAAATAGAGCAACCAGTTCAAGATAGCACTTTGGATGTGCAGGGTGACACCTCGATGCAAGACTCCTTAATTATAGTAGAGGTGGGTGAAGAAAGTTCGAGCACTTCAGCTACTAAATCAAATGAAGAGGCTGAAAAGCAGCTGGAGGTTACTAAGGCCACTAAGGTAGTCTCCTCTTCTTCAACTCTAGTAAATCCATTTGCCCCCAGACCGCAGTCTACTCCCTCGGTCATCAGGAAGTTGTTTATAGATGAATTGGTCTCTGCAACCAAAATTACCAATGTCGAGTCTTGGATTGAGAACACCCTAGAGCACAAAAGAAAGAGGATTGAAGAAGGGGATCCCAACAAGGATACTCTTTCATAGGCCTTACAATCTAGTACCACCATGAGCAAGGTGAAGAAAGAAAAGATGTTGTCTACCTTAGGCCCAGATCTAGAAACTGGGAACTTCACCATGGAGGTAGCAAAGGCTAAAAAGGAAGGCACGTTGGAAGCTTTGACTAATTTTGATTTTGAGCTACAATAATTTTATATGGGGTTAGCTCTTCATGATACCGAGGTGGATTGGTGGAAATAAACTATTGTAGTAACTAAAGAGCAGCTTGAGGAGCTTAAGGCTAATAAGGTGTGACTCAAAGAAGAATTTAATGAATTGACTAATTTTATCAGGTAGCTGGTTACTCTAATTATGAGTATTCCTAGATCCTTAACCAATTTCAACCCCAATACTACAGAGAATTAAGCCATCATTGCCAATTTGCAAGAAGAAAGACACTTTGGGCAAGTCGGCAAAAGGTGGATTAAGAGACTCAAATCTGAAGGTCTCGTAGCTGTTGAACAATTGGGTAATGTTATCTTAAAGATGGAAAAGGAGAGAAATAGTGTTCATGAGAACTTACAAACTCTCACATCAGAAAGGGAGAAGTGTGAAGACTGCATAGTGATGCTACATATGGTAGTCAAAATTAAATCTAAAGAGGCAATAAAGGCCAAAATCTTGCAGAACGGAGATGAACCCTTAATCGAATGGCTTCAAAGCCTGCAATTTCAAGCTGAGATGATCATCCAAGATAAAGGAGGGTTACAACAGACAGAAGCCAAAATCAAAGAAGAACAGAATAGAGATTTCAGACTTCTCAAAGATCTTTATGCATATTCATAGACAAGTGGCCAAGGAAAAGAACTAATTAGAGTGGTTAACATGCAAAAATATTTCTCTGATTATGTAGATAAGTTGGTAGAGCAGTCTTCCTTTCACCTAGATTAAGTACCAGATCTCCAACACTTGAGCGGGTGCATATATAAAGAAATAGAGGAAATGCAAGATCAGGTAGATGCGGTTAAGAATATAGAAAAAGATCATTCCCGATGGCTCATCAAATATGCTAATGTGCATATTAATAGACATGAGGAGCTTGTTCCAATCATCATAGTTGTTATCGCCTATAGGGAAAATTTAGATAAGGAGAAAAAAACAAAGACATAAATATATTCCCCTGTTATACTAAATTTTAATAGATTTTATAATCGATAAATATTTACTTATCATTTATCATTTTTGGTTAGAGAGGTTGAACCATTTTAGTTACATATTTTGTAATGAACAAACTCTGAAATCTAAATGTACTATTTTGAAAATTAATAAAAAGGTTAGCTAAATTTTGGTGTACAAGAATTTTGATTTTACTGAGTCAAAAGTGTTTATGTTTGAATGCCAATGTTTTAATTGTTCCATTGCAATTATCTTTCTGTTAATTTGAACGTTTCTTTATATTGGATTTTCAATTCATGCTCAAACTAGAGTGTTGTATTAAGATTTGATATAATTAATCGAGGGAAAATCTGAGTGTTATTCAAAATTGTGAGAGATGTTCTTGTAAAGTGTTTAGAATTAGATTGAATCATCATTGTTGTGTTATCATTGATCTTTCAGTTTTGCATTTTTATCATTGTTATCTACCATTTCATTACCAGTTTTAGGAACTTATATGATTGATAAGGTCTTGAGATTGGCTAGATTTAGAGTTGAATCTATTCGCTTGAGCTAGTTCCTGTCTAGGCCTTGCTTAGGTTACCTCTTCTATTCTTAGGTCAAGAACACACCCCCATTAGATTAGGAAAGAAAAAAATTCTTTGAAGATCAATCACTTAAGGGAGCTATACCTACAAATTTAGAGGGAAATTAGTTATTCAATTATATTTCCCAACTGTTGTATTCGATTATTTCTTTAATATTTGGGCATTTAAGAGTTAAAGTGAAAAAGAACAATTTGTTTACCAACATATTCTTGGTGACTCTACTGGGGAAAGAAATAGTCACTAGACCAGAAGCAATATCATGAGGAAAGATGGTGCTTCCCCATGAGAGCGTGGTTATTGTGCTTTAGCCAAACCTTGGATTCCAAGATGATCAAGAGGATATCATTTCCTCGCTTAATACTTTTGCATAGAGATATAGAAGAAACATTGAGCATTATAGAAATGCCAGCCAAGTACTTGAACAAGAAGAGGAAAGAGAAGAAGCACTTGAAAGAGTCATCAAAAGGAGAAATTTAAGAAGGGCACAATGCCGAGCAAAGCGTGAAGCTAGGCTGAAAAATTAGTTGAAACCCTGGAGTCTAAAAGATTTCTTAGAAGTGTAAAGAAAGAAGGCGGTATAGACCTAGTCTTTTAGAGACTTGCAGAGATTGATTTTACTCTACTTGAAGTACCTCGCCGAAAGAACATAAACGCTAAGAGAAAAAACATACCTCCTTCACCTCCCAAACAATCAAACCCCTTGTATACTACCTATCAAGTGCTAACCTTGCACAAAGTGGTTCCTCTTCCTATTATAAACCTAACACCTTATCTACCTCAGGCAGTTATGGCAGTTCCTTGGGCCACTTGGTCCGCTGTAGCTAGCAGCATATAACCCACTTCCCATAGGGTCAAGGAAGAACTTTCCCAAATTCTCTGGAGATGGGAAAGTATCTATAGATGAGCACATCACTTCTTTCTTTTCATCCATCAATATCTTAGCAATATGTGAAGAGGATGTTGTAGTCAGGTTATTTGTTGAGACTTTTGTTGAAGGTGCAACAGATTGGTTTCATCACTTGCCTAATTCTTACAGATTGAGCTTCTATGAGAACAACTTTCGAAAGGAGATTTAAAACTACCAAAGATGAGCATGCTTTTTGACACAGTTGAATTCTATCAAAAAAGAGCCTTTTATAAGCATGAGGTATTTTGTTGCTAAATTTAACAAGCTTGTTAAACGTATCCCAGTAGTTAACCAACCCACTATAGTTAATTTGAAGGCATTTTTCATAAGTGTTATGCCTCCCGATATCAGCTATGACTTAAGAAGGGTAAACCTAGCCAATTTGGATGTTGCACAGAGAATTATAGTAGAGTTAGAAGACCACATGATCTCAACAGGGAAGTGGAAATGAGAAATAAAAACTAGGGCTAGTACTAGCAATACCACATCATTAGATGAGATGATCCAGAAATTATCCAATGAGTTCATCACCTTCGAGAGACAAATTCCAAGATTTAACAATCCTTACCAGCAAAATTTTCAAGACTAGCCTGGAAGAAATAATGACATGAGAAATACTGATGGAAGAACATTACAATTGTCTGATTCACAACAGAGGCTAGCCATAGAATCTCCTCCCAAAAGGGGAAACATGTGCGCTTTTCACCTAACAACAGATCATGATAGAGAAATTTTCCCTGACGTAGCTCATGCCTGGCATATGCATCAAATAGATGAATGGAATGCTGGAGTATCTAGAGTTGAACCAAATTTGTGCTCATATAGCGACTCTAAAAACTTATTTTTAGAGTACATATTAGATTCAGAGAAAGATGCGGCATGTTATGCTACCATAGATGGGATCTCTTACATAGTATTGACCTGGAGTCAGAAAGAAAAAGTCCCTGCTTCCACACCTCCACGAAAAAATAATGAGGTGTCTGCTTATTTCTCCAAAGACATTAACCAAGGAGTAAAGGTTCTACAACCGGGTAAGGAACAAAATTATTTTGACATTATTGAATTTTGTAAAGATTTGATAATTTAGATTTCCCCTATAGACTACCTTAAGTCTAACCCTATATAATTGCAAAAGTTAGTGGACTTTTGTAAAGGAGGGAACCAAAATTTAAACCAAAATTTCATGACTTCAATAGAAAATAATTCTATCTTGACAGGTCCAATTGAGCAAGGAGAGTCATCCATTTTGGCTACCTTCCTGGGTCAAAATCCTGACCTGTTCTATGTGTCATTGTATATTAATGGTTTTAAGTTAAGTAATTGTATAATAGACTTTGTCGCGTAAGAAAATTTGATGCCATAAACTATAGTAAAGGCTTTAGGTCTCACCCTCACTAAAGCCCATGGTAGATGCTACTCCATGGATGCTAAAGAGGTGCCCTTGGTTGGGAAAATCAAAGATACTCAAGTGGCTTTAGCAGCACACCCTAAGAAGAAAATGTTATTAACCATTCTGGTTGTTGATATACCTGCTAGTTATGGTTTGTTGTTAAGCAGGAGATTTTGCAAAGATCTAGGAGGCAAAATAAAGCTGGATTGGTCTCAGGCTTTGATACTAGTAGGTCACAATAAGATAAAGCTAGTTCCTGAAGAGAAAGAAAAGTCAACATTACTAAAATTTGATGACCCCAAAGCCCAAATTCTATACCAGGAATTAGAATTTGGAAACTACATGCCTTTTATGCATAATCATGATGAAGAAATCAAACCTAGAGAGAAGGAAAATCAATCCCCCACTGAAGGAACAACACCACAGATTTGGACTCTCAAGTTTGATGGTAGCTCTGCATCGTTAGGATCTGGTGCAGGTGTAGTTCTAATATTGCCAGATGGGGAATGTGAGCCCATGGCTTACAAATTGGAGTTTGGGAACACCAATAATAGAGCTAAGTATGAGGCCCTACTACTAGGAATTATTTTTGTGAAGGAAAAAGGTGTGAAAATATTAAGAGCTCGGGGTGATGCTGAGTTAATTGTGTGCCAAGTTAAAAATAAATATTATGTGAAGAACCATAGATTAAAAAACTAGAGGAACAGAGTATGGGATGAAATTGAAGCCTTAGACACCTTCTCTATTGAGTTTTTGCCAAGAGACTTGAATTTTAAGGCAGAATCCTTAGCGGTATTAGCCTTGTTACCCCTCCCTCACCTAGATTTCAAAGATAAGAAGTACCAAATAGAGTTTGTGTATAGACCATCTATACTTGACAATGCGAAGGATTGGCAGGTGTTTGAGGATGACAGGAATCTTCTTCTCTTTTTGGAAAGCGGCGGTGACTTTCATAAAGATGCTCCTGGTAGTCATAAAGGAAATTGTCATGAAAAACAAAAGAAAGATAAGTCAGGGATCATCCAGTTGCAAGTTAATGTAATCCCTCCTCACCTGGTCACACTTAAAAAACTTTTCAATAGGCATGATACCTTTGTTAAAAATAAGAGGACTGCGAGAGGTCCTACTACTAGTGAATATGAGGGAATAAACATCGAAAGGGAGAAAAATTCTAAGATGATCAACATTGGGAAATGTTGTACTGAGGAAGAGAGGGAAGAAGCTAGAAAACACTTCTTAGAGAACCAGGATGTCTTCATGTGGAGTTATGAAGACTTAAAGAGCTTTATGGATGGGAAATTCAAACATCAAATTCCCTTAAAACCTGATGCTGCTCGATTCAGGTAGAAACAAAGGAATTACAACCCCGAGGTTGTTGATGCTATATTTAGGGAAGTTGATAAAATGCTTAAGGCTAGGATCATATACCCTATCCATCATTCCACCTAGGTAGCAAATATAGTGCCTGCGAGAAATAATAATGGAGAAATAAGAATCTGCATTGACTTTAGAAACCTTAACCAGTCTTCCTTGAAGGAGAACTATGCTCTTCCCAACATAGACCACCTATTGTAGACCATGGATAGAGCTGAGATGATTTCCATGTTGGATGACATCTCAAGGTATAATCAAATAGATGTGGAGAAAGCAGATCAACACAAAATGGCCTTCATTACTCTATGTGGCATGTTCGCTTATCACAAGATGTCAATTGGAATAATCAATACTGGGGCTACCTTTCAGAGAGGTATGGATCTTTCCTTTGATGATATGCCAAATAAAATAATTGGTATTTATCTGGATGATCTTAAATGTTTTCTAGAAGAAGGGTAGATCACATGATGGATTTGAGGAGAGTGTTGCAAAGGTGTAGAGAACACGGGATCTCTTTGAATCCCAAGAAGTCAGTCTTATGTGTAACTGAAGTTAAATCATTGGGTCACATTGTTTCCTAAGAAGGTATAAGAATCAACCCAGAATGGGTTAGAGTAATCCAACAACTAAGCCTACCTGTAAATAAAACTGGAGTAAAATCATTTTTCAGTCAGGTAAGTTTTATCAGGAGGTTTCTCCCAGATTTTTCAGAAATTACTAAATGTATAGTAGACACGATGAAAGGAAATTTGAATTTTAAGTGGAATGATCTTGGAAAACAAGATTTCAAGAATATTAAGAATGTCATAGCCAATGCCCCAGTTTTATGCCATCTGGATTACATGAAGGATTTCATAATTTATTATTACTCCTCTGAGCATACCTTGTCAGCTATTCTCATGCAGGAAAATAAGGAAGGAGTTCAAGCTCCTATTGCTTTTATGAGAACACCAATGAAAAATCATGAGTTGAAATATTCTCAGACTGAGAAACCTACTTTTGTTGTGGTAAAGGCTTTAAAGAATTTGAGATTCTATATTTTGCACTCTTATTCCTTTGTATATGTGCCTGACATTGCAGTAAAAAGTGTATTGACTCAACTAGACGTAGGATATAATAATAGAGGAGCATGGGTGGCTAAGACACACGAATGTGACATAGAGATCAAACCCACCAAATTGGTGAGAGGAAATGAACTGTGCAAATCAATAGTGGAAAACCAGGTGGATGAAGCTCCTGAAGAAAAAAAATTAGTCTTAGCGGTGAGTATGCAAGACCCTTGGTTTGAAAATATCATACATTTTCTGATGTATGGTGAGTGCCCTGAAGGATTGACTGCAAAACAAAGAAGAGATCTGAAGCTAAAGGCTTCCAAATATGTTATCTGGGAAGACAGGTTGTATAAGAGGTCGATAGATGAGACTTTCCCTAGGTGTGTTGACAAACAATAGTAGGAGAAACTGTTGAAGGTATTTCACAATGAAGCTTGTGGGAGACATTTTTCTTCATCGGTTACTGTCTTCAAGATATTAAGATAGTGTTATTATTGGCCGGGAATGTTCAGGGATGTCTATCATTGGGTGGAAAGATGTGAGAAGTGAAAAATGTTTACTGGAAGGCCACAACTAGCATCCATTCCCCTTAGACAAGTGATAATTGAAGGTCCCTTCCAGTAGTGGGGTCTTGAATTTATTGGTCCTATAAATCCCACATCTAGTGCAGGCTGTACCTATATAATCACTATGACAGACTACTTCACAAAGTGGGTGGAGGTGAAAGCAACTAAGAAAACTACTTCTGAAGTGGTATGTGAGTTTATTAAGGAAAACATCCTGGTAAGGTTTGGTGTACCTGTCAATTTAGTAATGGATAATGCCACATATTTTTCTTCTTTGGAGATTACTGAATTTTGTTTTAAGTATGGCATTACAATCAGCCACTCATCTGACTATTTCCCACAAGGAAATGGTCAAGTTGAGTCCATTAACAAGAACTTGGTGAATATTGTGAAAAAAATCATAGCAGATAACCAAAGAACCTAGCACAAGAAAATCCACAAGGCACTCTGGGCTGATAGGGTGACTCCCAAAAGAGATATTGGAATTTTCCCCTTTGAACTTGTCTATTGAGTTGAAGACAATCTCCCACTACCTTTGGAGCTGGCTACTTGCAAGTTGAGAAAAGTAGTAGAAGATGGTATATATAAAGATGGTTTAGAAAAGAGGATCCTATACTTCAAAAAGCTCAAAGAAGATAGGGAGAAAATGGTAGATCACATCACACAATATCAAATGTGTGTGAAGAATTTGTTTGATAAAAAAAGTAGACCCCAAAAATTTATGGAGGGAGATATGGTGCTACTATGGGACAAAGGCAGGGCGCGTAAAGGCATGCATGGAAAATTTGAGACACTGTGGAAAGGACCCTTCAAGATTCATCAGGCGTTTGAGAAGAATTATTTAAAGCTGACTTATCCGAATGGTGAGGTACTACCCCTGACATACAACAGTCAGGACTTGAAGTTGTACCCGATCTGAATAGGAAATAGGTAACCACTGTATTGTATATAGTTATGCTTAGTTATTGCTTTTGTTTTCCTTAGATAGGTTTCCTTTATATGTTTTTCTTTTCCAATTTTTGCCTTACTTTTTTTGTGTAGCCACATTTTTATGAGCTTTACAAAACCAAAGACTTGAGTTCCTTGCTTGGACATGTGAATGTCCAAGTCCCCAAACAGAGCTAGTTGTTGCCCCATTTTTGTTCTTTAAATTTTTTGACAAAATGAATGTATTGTGTGTTAGTAATGGTCTTAAAATCATTGTGTAAATCTTGAGTCAATGTCTAGATTTCCCCTTAGGCTAGGAGGCCTTTATTAGGTTTTCCCAAATTAACTTCTCCTTTTGTAATCCAGGGTTTTTTTTATCAAATTCATGTTATATATTTGGTAGGTTAGACTCCCAAATCTGATAAAGGTCATGGTTTGAATATCTAAGATTGACTTAATGTGAATTTTAAATGTTTATCCTTGATAATTCATTTTAGTATATTGGCAAAAAATCAGTTATGATCTTCTCCTCGGCAGAAAATAGACTCTCAAGGGCATTTTTTGCCAAAATGATTTAAGTGACAAAAACAAGAAAATGGTGACCTTGAGGAACATTGGTAAGGGATAAGGATATAACTGGGGTTATTGGTTTCAGTTGGGTCTGTAAAATGTGAATCTATGGCCCTTGGTGGAAAATTGATTTTTAGCCTTCTCCTTGGTGGATTTGCACCTGCAAAGTGCATTTTTCATAGATGAAAAGTTAAAGAATATCAACGGTTGGTGGAAGTTATAAATAGATGATTTAAAGTTAAAATGAATATTGCACTCAAGAGGAATCTCTACAAGTAAAAGAAATGATCAAATGATGAAGGATTTAAAGTAAGAAGTCTCCCCAGTGGAAAATTAGAATTTACCTTCTCCTCGGCAGGCTTTGACCCATGAAGGTAATTTTCTGCAAAATGACATAAGTAAAGTAACAGGTCATGGATGCTTTTGAAATATGTTGGTAAACCTTTACAAAGGAAATTGAAACCATTTGACTCTAATATTTAATGAAAAATCTAAGATAAAGGCTTGTTGGCAGAAAAGTAGAAAATAGCTTCTCCATTACTCCAATAGGCGGGTTTTGACTTGTAGGGTGCATTTTCTACCAAATCATTATATACAAGATATTTAAGGAAAATTTAATCCCACATGTGACTTAGGGCATAAAATAAAGATAATAAAGATGTCACATGTCATTGTAGCATTGTAAAAAGACTAAAATTACCCTTGGTGGATTTCTGAGTAAGGGGTACTCCAAAAGCATTTCTCCACCAAGGGAGAAGCGAAAAAGTAATTTTCTATTGCTCCCAAAAAGTTACAGTTACACCTACCATAATTGAAAAGAAATTTTATAATAGCCCACAGAGGTGAGGTAATAAATTCAAATAAAGTTGTTTGCTTCATAACGAACATTTTCATATTGTTTAGTCTTTTCCACTAATGTGGCACAAGAAGCAAGAAATTAACGGTAAAAATTCAGAAGTTTATAAAAATTGAAGAAGTGCAGTAAACAAGGGTTACCATCTGTTTATCAATTTTCTTGAATTAATCTCTGATTCTAGCTTCTTGCTTTAATACCGCTAAGATAAACATTTGGTTCTCAATACAAGTTGATCTAAGAATTGCCACCAGATTCATGGGATTCGATGGGTTGAACGGTATTATATCTAAATGGCACAAAATCACAGACACTTCTTTGAGGTTATTCAACATGGAGAACTTTTAGAATAGATTGAACATAGAAAATATACACCCGATTACAGAGAAGTTGAAGGAGAGCGGGTTAGTTGAAGCTGCTGGCTTTCCTATTGTAGTTCAAGCCCAAGAGCTCATTTGTGCAGGCATAGCCCTCTACAATCTAGATACCAAGCAGATCCTTTTGCCCAATGACTTAGTGCTACTCTCTATCAACCGAGACTCTGTCCAGAACTACCTTCATATTCTAGAGAAAGCTTAATACTCGGAGATGACCTATAGCTGAGTGGTCACTAAGTATGGAGTAAAGAAGATGACATGGAGGAAAGAGATGATGAAAACCTGGTTCCAGAAGCCCAGGAGTGCCAAGGGAAAATTGCCTAAGACACTTTATGGCAAGGGCCTGAAGAAAGAACTTATAGAAATCCTGGTATTAATCCATATAATCAGAGGTGAGAGTGATGCATTTAACTTTGTTGAGCATCATTTCTTTTTAGTCCAAGTGATTTTCTCTCAGCACAATTTTATTGATTGGGCTCACATGCTAATAGAAAATATTTCAAATGCCCTCAATAGAGCTAAATACCAGAATGATTTTTATATGTCCTCAATTTTATTGTATCTCCTAGCTACAATTCAAATTTGGCTAGGACTTCCTAGGCTGGAAGAATTCCCAGATGATGTAAAAAGTTATGAATTCTTTCCTTGTTTACAATTGCATAGCAGCTATGTTGAGTGTATCAAACTCAATGATGCATTTATAATGAGATTATGCAGGGAGTTGCAAGGTTTCCCAGAAAGGAGATTTTCTCTAGGAGATATGGCATTCATTGGCCAATATGGGTATTATTTTATCCAATTTGCAAATTTCTCATATATTTGTCTTGCAGGATTTGATGACTTCCCCTTGAAGCTTCCTAGGTATCCTGATGACATGATCATGCTAGTTGAAGTAATGAGACAAGAAATCCAAGTGACCTGATCTCTGTAGGTGCTAGAAAGAAAATCTATGAGTTCCCTATGACCATTGAAGCCTACAGTTGTGCATCCCGGTCTGATGCAAAGAATGTTTTGAGTGCATTCTCAAAAAAAATTCAATTGGAGACATGCAATTTCTTCATACCCTAGTATGACCCTATAAACTATGCTAGAGATTACTTGCAGATGGGTCTCACAATTCATCACTCAGATGCCATAGAAGACTATTGGGCCAACTGCAAGGATGATCTAGAAAGCAGAGAAAGATTTTATGCAAGGTTAACAGCTGAACAAATCAGAAAGTTCAAAGTTAACATTGCAGTTGAAGGCATCAAAGATGATGGGGGAATATGTGTGGTGATACATACATAGAGAAGATTAAACCCCTCCCTATAATCTCTAAGCCCATGCAAGGTCAAGCCATTGATGATTTGCAGACCTTAATGGATGGAATCTACAAACAAACAGAGCAATGGGCCCAATGGATGATGGATAGAAGGAAGAAGTCAGAAAAGACACATCTTCCTCAAAAAAATCCCATAACAGTGAAAGTGAACACTCTTGCAATAGCTTCAACAACTATCCCAACCGCAGCTAAGAAAGAACTCAACCAGCGGGCAGAGGCAATGAACCTCTTGAGAAGGTAGTCCCACTAGAAAAGACATGCAGAGATGGCTCGATTCCTATCATTGGTTTGACAGAAGTTGCAGTTGCCATAGATTTGGTCAAGCCTACAAATGAGCCCATTAAGACTATGGAAACAGAGAAACCAGCTCAAGATAAAACTTTGGATGTGCAAGGTGACACCCCAATGCAAGATTCCCTGATTATAGTAGAGGTGGGTGAAGAAAGTTCCACCACTTTGGCTACTGAATCAAATAAAGAGGCCAAAAAGAAATTGAAGGTTACTTAGGCCACTAAGGTAGTCTCATCTTCTTCAAATCCAATGAATCCATTTGCCCTGAGACCAAAGCCTACTCCCCCGATCATCAAGAAGGTTTTTATAGATGAATTGGTCTCTGCGACCAAAATTACCAGCATTGAGTCTTGGATCGAGAACACCCTAGAGTGAAAAAGAAAGAGGATTGAAGAAGGGGATCCTAGCAAGGATACTCTTTCATAGGCCTTACAATCTAGTACCACCATGAGCAAGGTGAAGAAAGAAAAGATGTTGTCTACCTTAGGCCGAGATCCAAAAACTGGGCACTTCATCAAGGAGGTAGCAAAGTGTACAAAGGAAGAAAGGTTGGAAGATTTGACTGCATCTAATTTTGATCTAAAATCATTTGATATGGGGTTAGCTCATCATGATACCAAGGTGGATTGGTGGAAATCAACTAATGTAGTAATTGAATAGGAGTTTGAGGAGCTTAAGGCTGCTAAGGTGCGACTCAAAGAAGAAGTTAATGAATTGACTAATTTTATTAGGTAGTTGGCTACTCCAATTATGAGCATTCCTAGCTCCCAAACCACTTTTGACCCCAATACTGCAGAGAATCAAGCCGTCATTGCCAAGTTGCAAGAAGATAGACACTTTGGACAAGTTGGTAAAAGGTGGATCAAGAGACTCAAATCTAAAGGGCTCGTAGCTATTGAACAACTAGGTAATGTTATCCTAAAGCTAGAAAAGGAGAGAAATAATGTTTATGAGAACTTACAGACTCTCACACTAGAAAGGGAAAAGTGTGAAGACTGCATAGTGATGTTGCACATGGTAGTCAAAATGAAAGCTAAAGAGGCAATAAAGGCCAAAATCTTGCGGAAGGGAGATGAACCCTTAATCGAATGGCTTCAAAGCCTGCAATTTCAATCTGAGATGATCATCCACGTTGAAGGAGGGTTACAGTGGATAGAAGCCAAAATCAAAGAACAAAATAGATATTTTAGAATTCTCAAAGGTCTTCACATGGAGTCACAGACAAGTGGCCAAGGAAAATAACTAATCAGAGTGGTTAACATGCAAAAATATTTCTCTAATTATGTAGATAAGCTGGTAGAGTAGTCTTCATGTCACCTGGATAAAGTACTGGATCTCCAACAGTTGAGCGGGTGCATATATAAATCTATGGAGGAAATGCAAGAGCAGGTAGATGCGGTTAAGAATATAGCCAAAGATCATTCCCAATGGCTCATCATATACTAATGTCCATATTAATAGACATGAGGATGTTGTTCCAATCATCACAACTCTTACCGCCTATAGGGAAAATTTAGATAAGGAGAAGAAAACAAAGACATAAATATATGTTGGAATTATGTTATATTTGTCATCAGTGAAAACACTTATTCGATTCTGAATGCTTACCGAGCTCATCACTCAGTCCACAGCCTATACCAAGCATTCAGTAATCACCTTGTAAAGCTCAGCGGTTAACAGTTCAAACCGAGCATATGAACAGTTCAGCAGTGTTTACCAAGAAGAGCAACATGTACCAAGCAGACGATAGTCACCGAGCTTCACCGTAACTACCGAACCATCAGTTGAAGTCAACCGAGAAGTTAGTTTCCACTGAGTCACCAGCGGTTACCGAGTGACACTATATCTACCAAGTCACCAACGGCTACCGAGTTCCAAGCTACACTTCGGGACTAGTATGGACCAAGCTTCTACTCTTACCGAGAGCATGACGATGCTGAGTATTATAGTGGATGCCGAGTATCAGAAGATCGCTGAGCCAGCTTGAGGAACCCAAGCTTCTACCGACTCAGTAATATTTTGTTTACTTATGAATGGCCGACTCAGGAATAAGTTTATTTTGTTTATTTGTATTTGGCCGACCTTGTAAATTGTAATTATGGGAACGGTATATATATGTAATGTAATATATCATCTGAAGTGTGAAATTAAAAAAGGAGTAATCAGAAGAATATCAGAGACTACAATAAGGAAAAAATAGCAACAGAGCAGAGCATTTTTGCAAGGTCAGTAAAGGAGCAGAATAGCCATATCTATCACAGAAGATGATCAGTACTCAAAGGATCTTATCAGCAATAATGTTGTAAGTCAAGATCTACTGTTTCATCCTAACAGTTGAATTAGTTTGTAAATCCTTTAACAGGGTAGACTTAACAGTCTTTCATAAATCTCC
>MU224650.1:581445-599387 GCA_018584345.1 Thuja plicata | reverse complement strand
ATGTGTTATGAATGATTATACTTTCATGCTTGCAGTAGATTAGATAAATGAATGGTCAAGTATATACAAGTGCAGAAAGAATTAAAGTTTTAAAAGTTACTGATTCACCCCTCCCCTCTCAGTAACTCGGCTAGTCTTGATTATTTCCAACAATATATTCCCCCCTTATACTAAATTTTTATAGATTTTGTAATCGATAAATATTCACTTATCATTTATTGTTTTTGGTTAGAGAGGTTGAACCATTTTGGTTACATATTTTGTAACGAACAAACTCTAAAATCTATATGTACTATTTTGAAAATTAATAAAAAGGTTGGCTAAATTTTGGCGTAAAAGAACTTCATTTTTTCTGAGTCAAAAATATTTATGTTTGAATGCCAATGTTTTAACTATTTCATTGCAATTATCTTTCTGTTAATTTGAATGTTTCTTTATATTGGATTTTCAGTTCATAATCAAACCAGAGTGTTGTATTAAGATTTAATACAATTAATCGAGGGAAAATATGAGTGTTATTCAAAATCATGAAAGATGTTCTTGTGAAGTGTTTGGAATTAGATTGAATCATCATTGTTGTGTTATCATTGATCTTTCAGTTTTGCATTTGTATCATTGTTATCTACCATTGCATTACCAGTTTTAGGAACTTATATGATTGATAAGGTCTTGAGATTGGCTAGATTTAGAGTTGAATCTATTCGCCTGAGCTAGTTCCTATCTAGGCCTAGCTTGGATTACCTCTTCTATTCTCAGGTCAAGAATACACCCCCATTAGATTAGGAAAGAACAAAATTCATTCAAGATCAATCACTTAAGGGAGTTGTACCTGCAAATTCAAAGGGAAATCAGTTATTCAGTTACATTTCCCAACTGTTGTATTCGATTGTTTCTTTAATATTTGGGCATTTAAGAGTTAAAGAAAAAAAGAAAAATCTATTTACCAATAGGTTTATAACAATATTAAATTATTATATTAGGTTGAATATTGTCAGATTATTATATTAGGTGGTAATAACTAGTTGACATATACATAATAAAGTTAATGGTGTATAATGAAATTGTAGTAAAAGAATTTATGACATTATTTTAATCAGGTTTAATGAAATTATAATGAAAATAATAATATGGTCTAATTAAATGAATTGACTATATGTGCATTAATTTTAAATGTTGTTTAAACATAAGGGCTCAACTTAATTATAATTATGGTAAGTTTAACTATTTCCATCAAACTCTATCAAAGAGGGTTTTAAAGTTATACTTTAATAGAGATATTTAAGTATGACAAAATAAATCAAGTTCAATTAAAGTGTGAATAAATATTAGGAAAGGGAGTTGTAGTCCCTCCCATGTTTGCATTTTGTTCCATGTTTATTTTGGTCGAGAGACACTTTGTTTATTGCTGGTTTTTTTGAATGATGAGATTCTTCAATGACCTTACTTTATTTTGATTTCCAGTATCATAGTCGTTATATGCTAGATAATGTTGTTGTTTAGTTTGATCATATCTGCATGGTGATGCTAGTGATGTGACATGATGCTTTATGATGATATTTGGTTGATTTTGTATTCAAATTTGGACCGAGGAGTATATTATTATTTGATGGTTGTTATATGGGCTTCTTTTTATGGTGCAATTATACTATGGATATTTGTCTTTTATTTCCTGTAGTGATATGTTCAGATGGTTGTAAATGGCTATTTAATGTTTTAACTTTAATGTGTTATCATGTGATTATATATATGTTGTGGTGTTGTATTGCACCACTGTTATATGCATTTTTCCTCTTGGTGCAAGTATGAAGTGAGATGGAGTCATAGTCACTTGCTTGCGAGATCCACATGATATCTCATTCTCCTTTACGTAATTATGTATTTTTTTGCACTTCATCTATTTATATAAGTGAGCAGCTACACTTGATGTTTGCTTGTTTACTGAAAAGATACCAGGTACATTCATTGTAAGTATAGGATTCAAGTGTGTACATATATCCCCGACAGTAGTACCAGGAGATAGTGACCTTGGTCATTCATGTTGAGCTAATGTCGTCCCTATAAGGGTGACCTATCCGTAGTGTTGTTTTATTAATTAACCCTCCAGTTATTATGGAAAATCTAGATTCATAATGCATTATGTGATTTGACTAGTGAGTGTGTCTGTGCATTTAGGTTTCCACAATTGGTATGAAGATTATTTAATTTAATGCTGATTTATTTGTTCGGGGGGATTTTAATGTTTGATTTTGTTTTATTTATTTTCTGGCTATTTTTTGTAGTTGAATTCCAAATGCTTGGAATTGTTTAATTTAATTTTGGGATTTAGCCAATTATTTTATTAAAAGGTTTAATAACCCAATTTATATGTCAATTTTTAAAAAGTGCTTATATGAGGCAAAAAGGGAGTTTTTGAACTCACTTCTTATTTTGGCAATTGAAAAATTGGAAGTTTTTCTCCAAAACCTCTTGGAGAAATTTTGAATTGTGTTTGTTGTGTTTGATCTGTTCATCCAATTTTTGTGGGTAGCAGCTCATTTAAATCGTGTCACGATTCCTTACCTTCCTAGGGAGCCATTTCCATTTTCGCAGTCTCTTCGTAATTTTCTACCCTTTCTTGGTTTTCACCACTTGTATGAGGTAAGGCTTCCTCAATTTCTTTATTTTGCTTCATTTTTGTTTATTCTTTCAATAGTAAATTGTTTGGGAGTTGAGAACTATCTTCCCCTCTATTTTTCATGCATTTCCATGACCCGTTTGGATGGGCATGAGTATTTTAGTGTTTTCATACTTTAGAAATTGTGATTAATACCTAGTTATGCTGTCGGATTTTGCGTGTGTGTCCGAAAATTATATTTTAGTGGTTTTTTGGTAGTTTGGGCATGTTTTAGAAATGACTTTTTGATTTTAATGAATTCTGAGTAGTTTGAATTTTGGGCATTTTTTGCGTTGTCTCATTTTGCGTGTCACCCAGTTCTTGGTTGTTGCCTTGTTGGTGTGTTTTGAGTTATGTTTTTGGTATCCTTTTCTACACAGATTCAGATTGTGGAGTTGGAATGGATAGAGGAAATTCTAGTTATTTTCATACCCCAATCTGAAAGTGCTCCATTAGTGCATTTTGGTGGTTTTGGTCCTTTGGCTGATTTTTTTCATTTCCTTGTTTTCTCTTGTTTTTTCCACTCGGTGGTACTTACTGAGTGAGGTTTTTTATTTAATTTTATTTCATTCCATGAATCTAAACCCTTGTATTTCATTATATCTATCATTTACGTGGTGTTGGTTGTGTTCACCCACGTGCACATGAGCGTGCTATGTTGGATCTTGCAAGATTCGAACTCTTGGATATAGGCCAGTTGAGCGGTTGATCATTGGGGGTTGGGTTGAGAATTGCATTATATTTTGGCACTCTTCATATGGTGAGAAAGGGTATGTATAGGTAGATGTATGGGATGGCTTCTCATGATTATCCCGGCTTGTAAGTGGCCGACAAGGCAACATGTAGAAGTTTTAATAAAGTGATAACAAAATAAGCACATGGGTAAGTAAACTTAATAAAAGATAAGAGTTCACCTATATGGTATGTGGCCTCTTGAGGGAGTAATTTACCATACCATATGCCACTTGGGAGTACCAAGGGTGAGGGTGCGGTGTCTGGAAAAAGCCACTCTCATGCTCAAGCTAGTATGAGGATACGATACAAGGCCTCCCAAGGGAGTTGAGTTATCGTACCACATACCACTTGGGATAGTACAAGACAAGTGATGACACTCCACTAGAGTCCCTACATAGTATCCTTAGTTTATTCTGAGTAGTGACCTAAAACACTGCATTGCATTCATGTTCATTGTGTACCTTGAGTCATGCATTGATTGGCATGTGTGTAGCCTCTTGCTTGGTTGTGTTTTATGTGATTGTGGCCAGTTTATTATCTCCATTGAGCACAAAGGGGTGGGAATGATGTTAAAACATGGTTGGGTGGCATTGCTCACCTATACCACTGCTGGGGATTGGTGTACAAAGATGATCTTCTTTCAGTTGCAGAATTGGAGCATGTTGCTCACTTGTTCTTCATGATATTTTCAATGATTTATTGCAATTCTTGTATCTATGTCTGTGTAGTTGAGTTAGATGATCTTGATGCTTTACTCTTTCTTGGATGTTGTATTTATGCTTTTGGGGCAATCAAGTGTTTATCTCCTTGATTTTTTCTGCTTTTGGTACTCTCTCCAGTGTGAAGCTAAATTCATTATTTTAGCTTAAAATTCCTTAACTTTTTGTGTTGGGCCAAAAAAGAAGCATCTCATAAGAGTAGCTGTAGGCTCTCATATGATTTTGTATAGGTTTTTGTATGGGATCTTATAGGGTCTTGTACGAGTTCCTACACACTTGTACTAGTTTTGAAGTTACTCGTATGGTAACTCATGGTTACTCATATGGGGAGCTTTAAAAACTTGTACGGTATTCTTCTGGTTTTACTCGTATGGGGAAAAAAGGGCATTTTATTCTTCAATTGAAAGACATAAGCTGGGTTTCCAAATACCCTTTTTAGCGCTACACCTTTCCCAACAAGAACAATTTATGTATTGAACATTTTTGCAATAAGTGTATGTTATCCGTAGTTGTCTTTACATTTAATCTGGTGAATGGACTTGTATGACTTAATCATAGTAGGAATGGTACTTCGGGTTTAAAATGAATCATGGTGGAATAATGTAGTAATTGGATGTATCTTGTACATTAATCTTGTAGTCGGTAATGTTTTTTAGTGTTGGTATGTGCTTGGGAGTTCTTGGTGTTGTGTTAGTCATCCGCTTTGCGCTATGATGTGCATTATGTATTTCCTTAAAAAAAAATATTGTCACCTTAGTATTGTTTTAATCCTTGTTTCCAAGGATTCCCAAGTGGGGCGTTATAGGAGTGAATTAATTAATATAATTAAAATCATTGTAATGTTTGAATCTCGTTAATAAAATTATTTAAGAGTAATAAATCTGATTTAGAAAATTAAATCTAATTAAGTGTCGTCACTTAGTTGAACCACATTAGATATCCATATAAAGGAATGTTGACACTTGTCATGATTACCCTCAACCTAAATAGATTTTACCTGAATAGTCTTAGGAATTTATTAAATTCATCAATGATATAAACCTCGGTAGTGAACATAATAAATACTTGGACACTTTTAACATGCAACATTAGTTAATTGACATGTAAAAAATGAAAAATGTTAGTTCATTTTGGTTGTAAAATATGGGAATAACACCATACTATAGATATGAGAGATATTTGATTAGACACACTATCGCAGGTCATGTGGTTATCGAGGTTCAGCTGCCAGAGAGGGTGTGTATGTAGTTCGGAGAGAAACAGGGAGTAGTGATAGGTAGGGAACTATTTGCACGCTTGAGAGGTGAGGTGAGGACATGGGGTGCACTTGTCAGCCCATAGATTATATATGCATATTTTGAGCAGCTATAGCCTATGCAGTGGGGAGTAGGGTTTGATCTAATAGACGCAGACACCAGAACTGAGTATGATCAATGGTTTGCACAACATAGATCCATTCCCTTGATAGATCCAAATTTACCAGTGTAGTGGTTGCGAGTACCTAGGTTAGATTATGAGGATAGCAACAATGAGGAGGATGGAGATGATGGGGATGAGTAGGATTATCTAGGAGATGAGGAGGATAGTAAAGACACTGAGTCTAGCAATGAGGATGGAGGTGATGGTGACAGTGGTCCTGATGCTATGTCTATCTAGGTGGAGGAGGACAAAGAGGATCTATTAGATGATGATGATATACAAGAGGATAGGGACACATATGAGGAAGATAGGCAACAAAGAAAACATTTTCAAGAGTTGAAACGCCAGATAGACAAATTTATTACAGAGAGAGATAGAGATTGGGAAGTGTGGGCTATAGAGAAAGCAAAACTTATAACACAACTGCATATTTTTATTATAGAGAGGGATACATTGATCGCCTCTCAAGACACAGATTTTCTCAGAGCATAGAGAGAAGAGGAGGATTCATAAGAATTTATTATTAGCAATATAGATGCCAGTACATGCAGGATAGTAGAGATGTTGGCAGATGCTCGGGAGGAGAGGAGATACTAGTAGTGCATTTATGAGAGGGATGTACCACAAGAGAAATGGGCACTAAGTTATAGGACTTCTTCCAGTAGGTCACACACACATGAACATCCAGTAGAAGTGCTAATACAAATAAGGAGTAAAGGAAAAGGCATAGAGGGGTTGTACAATTTGAATTAGTGATTTGCAAATTAAATTGATCTATTTACTATAAATAAACACCTTTGACATAAAAATTTATAATAGTGTTGATAAATTTTTATTTTAAGAAGCCTTCAAAATGAAGGAAAGAAAATATCTAGTGTAGATGAAATTTAGTATGAATATCTATTCAAATAGTTTAAGAGGTTGTGTAACTTGGGAATAATACATTGACACTTTAGTTATAACATAATTAATGGGGCATTATTGATGTAGATAGGCATGGATAATTATCCAATAATTTGGGGGATATTGGTCACTTATGATTTTTGAAACATTGAGTTTACGAACTTGGAAAATCAACTTGGGTGGTACTCCATTATGAAGGATCTAAGGAATATTGATGGAGTTGTACCTATTCTTAAAAATTACTTTAAAATATAGTTTTCTAAAAGATAATAGATGTCTTGCTAAAAGATCTCGTAGGCACATAGAGGCTACTCGAATACTATTCTTGAAAAGATAAAGTGTGATCTATATACAGTCTTCTATTTGGATAATAATTCATAATTGTATATCTCTTTAATGGTTAATTTTTTCCACAAGGATCATTTATATTACAACTAGTCTATTATATTTATTTATCTATCATTTTTTTTTCTATTTTCTTAAATATAATTTTTAATTTGTAATCTAGTGTTTCACTAATACTTTAAGTAATTATACGACTAATGAATCCTCTAAAAAATACTTTGATGAAAGTGAAGAATCCTTGTTTATTTTTTATATTTTTATTTTAATGAATAATTGGTTAGATTGAATTGGTATATTTATATCACACAACCATTTATAATGATTATGATGTATATGATGGAAGAGAAGTATAAATGGAGGATAACTATTCTCATTCCATTTTTCACCATGTGAACATTGTATTCAGGAAACATATTACAACATATTTTTCCTCATTTTCTTACCTATATAAGAGATTGTTAGAGAATATTCATTCAATTTTGTTTGGTTTGATGAAAGTTAAATTTATAGAAAAAATTATTATTTTATTAACACTCATTTGTGACATAATAGTACACACTTGGATTTATTTGATTCATTCTTAATTTATGAAGTTTCCACAAAATTTAAATATTTTAATTTTTGGTTGAAAAATAAATATATCATAAAAGGGGCTATTATGATCTAGTGATAAGGGGTAATATTATTCTAAAAAATTTCATTAAATTCACAAGTATGTACGTAACAAAATTTCTATTTCACATTTGAGAGTTTTCATTATGAGGCTTATATACATTTGCATAAGGAAAAGTAAAATAAATTATACATCCGAAAGAATATTAGTATATTTTTATTAGCTATATTGAGAATGTGAAAGGTTAGAAGCATTGCAATTCACTAACGTAAAAAATGTTATGTTCTACATATGGAATACATATGAAGTTTGGAATGTGTTTTGATCTATAAATTTAGAATACTACATGGGTGTAATGTCCAAATATTTCATTTAGAAAAAAAAATATTTCATTTTTTAATTTATTTGATCTCTATCATATTTCACAATGATAGCAAGACTAGACTATTGTTCTAAATGAGGTTTTACAACTGAGTTATATCTTTAGTCAATATTGTAAACATTAATTATTCATGTTCAGTTTTATCCAATGTAGATAACCTCGAAGATCACGTGGGCTTGGAGCCTTATTCACTTATTTCAATGAGATATAAAGTTATAGTTTATTCCAAGTCCAATACAATTATCTTGTGATATTGGAACATCCTATTATTCACTTATTTCAACGAGATATACACTTGTAATTTCTTCCAAGTCCAATACAATTATCTTCTTAAATTTAAACATTTAAATCATATCGCGGGTCCACTTGCATTTAAAAAAAATTTAATTGTCAATTAAAGATTAACTTATGAATAAATGGATTAATACAAAGGAGAAGAGGTAAAGGACAAGCTTAATAATTTATGTAATTCAAAATACTTGAATTGCAACTTCCAACTATTATGTATCTTCATGATAGTTGAGATTACTCTTAGTGTTCATGTCAATAAGGGTAAATTGTTGTTGATAAATCTTTAAGGAAAGTGTGAAGACGATTATACTAGCATTGTTTATATTTTTATTATGATCCATACTAATAAACGAAGATAATAAGCTTATAGCTAGTTTTTTTTAAGCTATTGACAATAAAGCCATCATCAATATGATACTTGATGTAATTAAAAAGTGTATTGCCCCACCAAGGAACTCTCTAAACATAGGGTGAAACATGCACTGAATAACATTTTCTTATAATAAGAGTATCATCAATGACATAATTTTGTGTTGTCCTTCTCGCTATTGGATGTGGTTATATACAAATGACTCCCTTTTTCTTTGATAATGTGCACCTTTTCTCTGTACTTCCTCCTCTCATTTTGTTCATAGGACATTCCTTATTGGATTTCTGCATTCTAATACTCACTAATATAGTGGGGATAGAATAGCATGGAAAAAAAATGAAAAATAGGTTTTCACTGAATGATCTCTAAACTATGTATAAGGAAATGTTGTCACGTGGTTCTATTTTTGAATCTATTATAGATAATACTTTTATTTTAAACCCCATCTATGTTTTTTTGGCTCAATTTGTGGTCCCTTGAATGTTCAAATAAGCCCTTATTCTTATTTGGGGACATCAAATTATTTTTATTCTCTATTATGAACTATTCAAATGAGTCATCAATGATACTCCTATAAGAGATTTTGTTGTCATTAGTTTTGTCAAAGTCATAATAGAAAATGGATCTAATCGATGAAAGGCAAAAATCACTAATGCAAGCAGTCAGTAAAGAAAAATATCAAAGACACCAAGACCGAGCACCAAACAGTGAGAGTCACTGAGTTGAGAAAAGGGTAGTAAGTCATTGAGTAGGGATAGTTACCGAACATGCGTTAGTCACTGAGTCATCAGAAATAGTTATTCATTGAGTCAATGTCATATCACCAAGTTTGACTAGAGAACATTACCGAGCACACCAGAGCTAGCATAACCATTCAAATTTGATACATTGAATCTGGACATCAAGCGGGAAATTTTTTACAATTTCCAAGGTAAAAGTTAGGTAGACCATTGGGATTGCAAAACATGGTTTTGCTAGTAATAACTAAGAGGGGGGGGTGAATCAGTGGCCTCAAAAATATTCCAATTAACAAACCCAAAAACTTAGTACCATAATATTAAGCCTGTATTTATCTTCAGTCCTATAAGATGAATGCCTCCAAATATACTTATTAAATTACTACTACTTGGAATGCTTTGTAAAACCTTATTCTATATGTTTACCGAATATTAGTCTTTCAATTTACTAAAAAATAGTAAATTACTTAGAGTATACCGATCAATCCAGATTAGCTATGTGTAATGTAAAACACTAAAGTAATGACTCATAAATACATTGACACATTGATTTTAATGTGGAAACCCTATTAAGGGAAAAACCACTTGGGACTGGTAACCCAAAATTTTTACTCTTCTGAAGTGAGCATGGTGAAGATCCAACCTTGTTAAAGGTTACAAACACACTATTAGGCTTGTTAGAGGATTTAAAAGATTAGTTTGTCACTTTATATCAGGCATCTCTATGCTACCTTCCTTGTCCAAACACTTTCAGTTTGTCAAATGGTATCTAGGATCTCATTCTATCTTCATGATCAAACTTTTTGATACTCCTTGGGATGTATCTCAATATAGAAAGGATCTTTAAATCCTTCTCAGTTAAGAGACTTTCTATAACAATCATTAAACTAAAATAGTATGATCTGTTCACATATACAACTTATACTTGCAAATTTTGAGATCTATTGGAAGCTCATAAAACCAATCTGATCAATATATCTTTTCAATACCTTTGCTCCACTTTTTTTCTTCTTTGTGATGCCATACTTTGTTTCTCGGTGTCTATAGAAATCTTTAGCTCTTTCCTCAGCATGATTGATCAGGATTGTATGAATTTGTTCTTCATTAGTTTCTCTCCAGCATCCTCTTTTTCATTCACTCCCCTTCCTTCATTGATAAAGAATTAATTTGTCTCTTTATAGACATGATATCACCATTTTTAGGTTCTTGAATTTCTTGATCTTGCTGTGATCCACATTTCTCGCCAATCATATATAAAGCATAACTCCTATTTTATCTTGTAGAGATCTTCTTTCCAACTGGACAAAATAGATTTAAATCCTTTACTTATCTTTGGTTTTATCTTGTTGACGAAATCAATGATAACTACCAGTTAAGTCTATATTTAGCTCTGCTAGCTAGATATTTTGTCATTTTGAATTCCAGTTAATTTTGGTGTTTTAACTCTTGTTAGATTCAGTCAACACTCCAGTTCTCCTTGGGCTTCTCCATCGGGGTTGTCTGTCCTTCGGGGTTGTCTGTCCTTTGGACTTTTCTATCTGTTGGGTTACACTATAATACTAGCCATCGCTTATGCTTATGATTCTTCTTGTCAGTAATGATCATCTATTTTCTTTCTCAGGTATCACTATGACTTAACTTTCAGTTATCTTTGTCCGTCGGGTTCCACTAGCCATCAGTGTTTGTAGTCACTTAGTGAATGCTTGTCTTTTATGCATTACTAAAAGCATAATCTTTATCTCTCTGATTCTCTGAATTATTTGACACTTTTAATATAATCGATCAGATTATATCTAGTTGACATCAATGACAATATAGTCCATTAGCTGATTTAATGTCTTGCATTATCTTTCTAAATTTTGGTGATCAACTTAACATCTTCAAACACTCAATTAGTTACATGTCATCAATCTCTCCCTTTGGCATTGATGGAAACACACTACATTATCACACTATATTATTACTAATACAATATGAAATATAACATTTGCATCAATCTTTCCTATTGTAACTGTTGGTTATATTTCCAGTTTTTGAGTTTGCCCTGAAATTTTTTGAAATTCTCAGTTGTATCCATGCTTAAGAATTAAAAGTCTTATTTGAACCAGAAAAATCCCTCTGCAAATAATGATTTGAACCATAAACCCATAAAGAAATGTCAAAAACCCTAAGTTGTAGGTCATCTCTGTTTGAAAATGTGAAAAAGCCCCAATTCTGTAATAGACGTTCTATTCTATCGTTAGTTTTTCAAGAAATCTAATCACTTAAACATGTGTTTATTTTATGTCATTACCTTTGGTCATGAAGTCTCTTTATAAAATCAGAATATTCCTTACCTTTTAGAGATTAAGTGATTTCTTCTTAGTTGGGTTGTCTCCTTAAGAAAATAATATGCTTTCAGTTCTTATGAGACTTGGTGACAACCATCCAATTTAAAGCTAATCCAACGGTGGTCAGGAGATCTCTAGATGAAATTAGAATTAGTGAATTTTTATGGTGACTTCGAGTTTTCTCAGTCATGTTGTCTCCAAAAGTGATTTGGGTTATGTATTGATTTAAGGGTTAAAATTTCATTGTAGTATCTTTGTCTATGAGTGAAATATGAGGTAAGTTAAAAGTTATGAAATTCAACAACAACTATTCATCTTCAGTTAAGATCCTGCAGTGGTCAATTTGTCTCGTGATAAACCCTATAATTTGAAAATCATCTAGCAACACTGAGTTTGTACAGTCACGAAGTATCTTGAGTTGAACCAAAGTTAAAAGTTGAGTTTCAATATTTATGTTGTCGCATAGTCTCCAAAGAAAGTATCAGTTAAGTTAAAGATCATGAGATCGAGCGACAACCATTAGATCAAAAGAAAATCCAATAGCTGGCGTTAAGTTGCTAATGAAGTTTGGAAATTCAAAGGTTATTAAGAGATTAAGAGACAAAGGGATAACTTGAGACACGTGTTAAAAAATATGCAGCAGTTATAAAGGTATAGTCGCATGGTCTCTAAACAACATCTAGCAACATAGAGAAGATGGTCGTGGTATCTCATGATAAATTATGGTTTTCATTGAGAATCACAAGACTTGGCGAGGACCATTAGATGAAGATAAAGGAAGATCAAAGGTAGTCAGGTTGTCTCTAGATAATTGTTATAAGTGAAAAATTATTCAGAGATCATGAGATAAGACTATAGTCGCATTGTCTCCAAATAATTTATATAAGTGCAAAATTACTCAATGATAAAGAGATAAAGGCATGGTTGCCAAGTCTCCAAATGGAAACCAAGGGTTTTAAAAGAGTTAGTAAAGTTTTAGTCACTGAGTCTCAGAATGAAACCATAGCTAAGTGAAATTATTAGCGATAAGGACACAATAGAGTCACAATGTTGCTAGAAGGGAACCAGAGTTAAAATAATGACTTTTCTTCAGCAACAAGAGGTATAGTTTCCATCCAATAGAAAATAAGAGATCTTGCCAAGGTGTAAAAGGTACCTGAGCTGTATTCAAATAACCAATCAGATTTGATCCACGTCAAATATTATAAGGGTTTTTAAGAAAAAACAATCATTCAAATTTGATTTCCTATCACTTTTAGAGGCTACGACTATGAAAATGATTTAATTTCACAGCATGAAGAATTGAAGCCAGAAGTAATTGAATTTGCAAATATATAATTTGTGCATTGATGGTTCTGAGATAAATATAGGTTACCATTAATCATTTCATTTCACCAAAAGCTTTATTGTTTTCAGAGTGAATTGTACTAAGTAATCAGTGTGTGCAAAAATAAGAGCTACAAGAATTTGAAGAGTGAAACAGGCAAGATTTCAGTCCAGAATCATAGTGAATTTGAGTGATAATCAGTGCTTAGGAGTTCAAAGAATTGAGTGATTAATAGCTTTGTGGTGAGGATTTTTAGGATATTTGTTTCAATATCGGTAAGAGAAAAGATGTGATCAGAATAGAAAGAAAAATAAGTCAAGCACTGCGTGTGTCTTCTACCAGTGGGAGAAGTGAAGATGTCGAAGATGACATGAAAGGAAAAAGAAACTATTCAAATGAATTCCTCACATTTCTACCGGGATCAAGCCATAATAGAATGGTAAATTATGATATTCTCCTCAATTATTTATCAAATATTAGAGATGCCAAAACCCTAGGTTATTCTAGCTATTCATTATTTAATTACTTTTTTAAGAGTAGTGATGAATTTGTGCCAATCTCAAATCCCTAGACATGTGGATTAGCTAAATTGTTAGTACCAGATGTGTTTGTTGATTCCAATTTAATTTTAGAATTGGCTAGTAGGTATGATATCCTCACTAAGACCATCAAAAAGGTTGATGGAAAACCCTTAGTTACCCTAGACATGAATTCCTTCATGAAGTCTTTCAATGTGTATTACCCAATGTCTACGGAGATCAATTTGAAAAGCTTATAGAATAGGTATGAGAGAGAGAGTTTGGTGTGGCATCAAGATTGATTCAAGAGAATCATGTACCTAGAAAAATGAGAAATTACATAGCACCTATCCAAGGGAATGCTCCTTATTATTATAAGGATTTAAATTTTTATATCAAATATATCTCCTATGCTTTATGCAGAGTTTTGGGGGTAGATGTAGGGCCTAAGAGGATTACTTTAGATATCCTCATGATTGTTCTAGACATGCAGATCCCTCATATCAACACTAGCTATGACTACATTCAATACATAATTAACAGAATGCATGAAGGGTTTGTGCAAATCATCAATAAGGAGAAAACCCCAAATTTATGCAATAATCTCTATTGCTGCATTTGATCCTGTACTATAACTTTCCACTCATGGATTGCTATAAATTGAGGCCATAGATATTTTTTCAAAATCAACCCAACCCAATACAATTATGGTTGAGGGTATGGAATTACACCTCTAGAGATAATGATTTTTGTGCTTTTGAAAATTAGATGATATATCCAATCCTTAGGTCTATAGGTGTTGATAAGATCAGGTTACTAGTGAAGGTACTAGAACTATTAAGGCCTTGTGAATGTGTTCATAAATGACTAGAAGAACATAATTGGGGAGACTTCTTCTATGAGAATAATTACACTATGATAAGGGTGTATGGTTACACTAACCCACCCCATGTTCTCACATTCCATGTACCACCCAGGATTGCAGCAATGAAATTCAGTAGACAGCTAATTTTCACAGATAGGGAACACCTTTCTCCTCATAGGAAGGGTACATATACCCCAAGACAATTCAAGATATTCAACTTTACAATTGGCAAGAGGGTAGTGGATCTGTTAAATGAGTGGATAAGCCACTACAAAATGACTGTTGCCCTATGTAGATTTGTGGACATGGAGGGGTTTATATTGAGTGCTAAGAAGCTCTTGACTCCTACTATTCCCTATAAAAAAGAACATGAGAAATGCATGGAGGAGGACCTCATCAGAAACATGATGGAGGATGAGGAGATCAATCAAAGAGAAAATAAATTTATTGAGTTAATGGATGTAGAGAGACAGGTGAAAAGGAAGGGATTTTGTTTTAAAGATTTCTTCCCTGATTTAACATATTTGAAAAGACTAGATGTCATGATTGAGTCACACAATGTGTTGTGTGAACAATTGGAAGATGTGCATGTTGTAAAGGAGAAGGGTCATGAAGAGAACTCTTCATTAGAGTATGAAGAGGATAGTGACGGGGGGTACTTAGTACCTAGCCCTCTTCCAATGGATCAGCCATTAATTGAAGAATAGCTAGCAGAGGGGGAACAAGGAGAAAATGTGACTGACCTAACATAGGTCCCTGAGGCTAAAGTTAGAAATGAGCCCCCTTTGAAGAAACAAACTGTTGAGATTGGGGAGTCATCTCATGAGAAGAAGAAAGAGAAGAAAAAAGATAAAATTTGTTCTCCTATCACAGGTGATAGGCCTTATGATCATGAGCTTAGAGAGAAAATAAGGCAAGGAAAAAATCTGCAAAAGGATAATGAAGAGGAAATTGAATTGCCTCTTCTAACTTGCACTGATGAAAGAGTTCTACATCAGAAATAATTTTTAAGTGATGATAATTTTATCAAAACCATAGAGTTTAAAGAGTTCCTTATTTGGAATAAAAAGAAACAAGTGGGTGCTCAACTGTAATTGGCATGAGGGGCCCCAGTGATAAGGGAAGCCTTGAAAGAATTGTAGGATTATGATCTTGAATAAGAGGAAATGACACTAGAAGAGGCTAGACAACTTGTAAAATCCAGTGGTATGTTATTGGTTGAAGGTTGGGATTTAGCATCAGCCTTCATTACTGATCAGATAAGGAAACAACTTGATCTCAAATTGTCATCAGAGGTCCAAGTTGGGGACATGATAAGAGGATTTGGATACAACCCAAAATCCCAGGCACTTGCAATGTAGATCTTAGCTCCAAAAGATTAGAAGCCATCAGTGCTAAGTATTCAGGAGAATGGAAGGAAACAAGATCATTTGGTCTCTTTCAAACACCGGGGACTTAGAGATTTCTCAAGTGCTCACCCATTTTGCACAATTAAATGAGGCTAAGACTACCCAATTGTCCAAGAGATTCAACAAATTGGCTGGTGAAACAAGTGCCACTGTTAAGGACAGAGAGTTGTGTCTTATCAAACTCAATACATAAGAGAAATTGATAAATTAATTGACACAAAAAATAATAGATATGTCTGAGGTTTCCCTTGCTGAGCCTAAAGAGGTAACAGATGCTGAGATCCAAACAGAGAAAATAGAGTATGATGCAGCAAAAATAGAGTAAGCAATCAGAGAGCATATTAGTGTCATTTTGGGAGCATTGATGCAAATTTTGTAGCATAGGATAAAGATAATAAAAGATAAAGCTGATGTTGTATATGATGCATATGGTAAGTTGCCAGGTTCGCAAGTCAAGGTAAACAATTTTGTTACAATTTTGAACCCATATTATGCTACATGGTCAGTAAGAACAATTTTATTTGACAGGTTAGCATCATTGCAACCACTAAGATCTGATTTTTGAGAGATAGTTATCCAAGTGGTGGAGGAAATAGAGAAAATAGGATTTACTTTATCATTCTTTAAGGGTAAAGTAAATCATATTGATGCCAGGATGAAGATGCTCAGACCTGATTATAAAAAAATTGTGCCATCAATAAGGTCAAAAGACAAACAAATTAAGCAACTAGGGGCATGGATCTCAGAGTTTGAGAATATAATGCCTAATAAAGAGGTTTACATTTTTGATAAAGGCAAATTAGATATGGAGAGATACAATAATATTTTAGATGAAGCTTTTAAGGCTGAGATAGATTTCAATAGATTTGTTACAGATGTCAAGAGTATTAGTGATGCTAGGTGGGACAGATTAAAAGTAAAACTGGAAAGAATTCAAAACTTTAATTGGCCTATTGATACCAAAGTCACAGCATGGGATGTACTGACAAAGCCAAGAAAGAAGAAAGTTGCTGACATTGATCTGGACATCTTGGATATAGAGTAAAAGACATTTGGCACCTTCTCTTTGAGCATAGGAAGGTTAGTTACTTTGAAGACTAGTGTAAATTAGTCATGGTAGCAGTCACTAAATCTTGCTACAAATATCAGAAGCTATCTTGAACATATACAAACAAAGGTGCCAGAGTTCACAAAAGGACAAAAAGAAAATCAAATTTCATTCTTCAATTTTGTCTGTCTACCGCTTGGTACTTTATTTTTTTTGTCTCTTCTATGTTTTTAGGGTTAGGTCTTCAAACCATCTGAAGCTTTTTGCATCCTTATCTTAAGGATTCCAAGATGGTTTGAGACTATATATATGAGAAATTATAACCTTTTTCAAGAAAAGAAGAGGTTGGAAGTTTTTGATGAAATAAAATTGCAAGGCAGACTACTAAAATTTTTCTAAGCCTTTGCACTATTTGTCTATCTGAATCTATTTGAAGTGCTAAGACATTAATACAAATATTTTGCAATCTCTTTTTTGCATCTTGGTTGTCTCTTTTAATTTATGTGTTAGTTCTTGTATGTTTATTTGTAAGGCACTTAGACATACTGATCACAAGGTGGTTGTGTAGTCATTTGTAAGATCTTTTAAGGAAGGATTAATTATTTCAAGTGACCCCAGAGAACTCAGCATTAGTTTAAGGATTTGATAACAGAGTTGTAGAACTTGAGTATAATCTGTAAGGCATTTTATCTTTGTTGCAAGTATTTTATTGATCACCTTATTGTGGAGTTATACCAGGTATTGACTCATAGCCCAAGGATTAGGTACTGGTTTATAGTTGGCTAAGTAATTGATTCATTATCCAATACTTTAAAATTACTTAATCATTCACACTTCAAATATATGTTCCATTCAAGTAATTGTGTTTGAGGAATACAATTCAGTTTGTTGATTCCTTGAAGAGAGGATCATTAGGTTAACCCTCCTAAAATTAAAAGGAAGAAGGATAAGAATCCTTATCACATTACTGTTGTAACACCCCAAAATTGGCATCTTGCAACCCTAACCAATTTTGTTACATTTGTCATTCTTCTCAATCATCAAAGTCCTATTGTACTAGGCAATTATGAGTTTTGACTCACTCTACTTGACCTAAGTGTCAAATGCAAAAAATCTTAAAACTGCATTAATAATATATTATATTTAATTCGTAAATATCTATTGGCTAAACAAACCCTATGATTGAATTAATTTAATTATAAAGTCCTAGCACTTTAATTAAATTAAATTCACCCCTTTTAGCTAAAACACATGAAAATGAATTAAATAATATTTAAT
>MU224650.1:544725-581395 GCA_018584345.1 Thuja plicata | reverse complement strand
ATAATTGAGAAAAACATATTTATGAGGTCATACTTTATTTATTTAATTAAATATTCTCTCAAAAATCTTCTCTTCAGTTCAGAAATAGAAGTTTTGAAATAACTGTGCTTTAAAGAGAAAGAAAACAGTTAAAATCAGAAAAAAAAATAGTTAAAATAAAAAAGAAAATAGTTAAAAGCAAAGGGAAAACAATTTATTGTATTCTTTTAAAGAAAGCTTTCTATTTTAAACTGGCTTTTCTATCCGTTTTATTTCAAAAAGGAAAGTTTCTATTCTGAACAACCTCTGAGTCTATAAAAGAACTCCCATCTCTCATTCAAAACCCTTCCTGAATTTCTAGTCATATGCATTGTTAGAAAACTGAATTGTTGCTACATTCTTAGTTCATAATCTCATATAGAATAATCTCATTTTGCAATAGATTAATTTCAATTTCTAGAATAACTGCATTGAAATCATGGCATAGTTTTAATCTCATTTCTAGTTTAAATGGATCATTTAGATTAATCTTGCATGTTTCATTTCTAGATTAATCATTGCATTGCATTCATGGAAGCATAAATCCTTCATTCTAGATTGGTCTATGGTTGTGAGAATGTTGTTCTGAGAGCTATTTCAAACCCCGTCTGGATAGAAGGCAACAGGTCGAATCATACAGACAGACGAGATGAATAATCTCATATTCATTCTTGTGTGTATCTGATGAATAAGGACTATGTTGAAGTGTATGGTTGATTAACAAGGCCAAATCTACCACATACATTTCTGCGCCCACCGCGGGGTAGAACATCTATTTTTTTCATCACATTTGAATTAGTTTTGAAAATCTTGGGATCATGTTTGTACTATGATTTTGCAGGTAAAACAACGCATTTCATCTTTGTTTTAGCGTGGAGCAAGTTTGAAAGTTTCTTCTATCTTCTATCTATTATTCTCTTAGTGTTTTTGAAGCTCTCATTTTGAGCCAAATCTGACTACACCATTGAGTCTAGAACATCATTTTGGTTGAAAACGACTATAAACATGCCTATACTTGTCAAAAGTTAAATCTATGGCAAAAAGATTTTGCCCAAGGAGGCCGTACAACCTGTTGCATGGAAATCAAGGTAGATTTCAGATTTTTCTGCACACAACCTGAGACAGATTTTTGAAATAAAATCCCAAAAAAAAATCTAAAAATAAAAATAAAAATAAAAAATAAAAAATAAAAAATGAAAATAAAAATCAGATTTTTTTCACTATGTTAAATTTGACGGTCGTCAAACCATCATTCTCCATGACCTTCTATGACAGCCACAAAACCGTCAAATTTAAACTTGCAGGTTGATGATGTCAGCAGGGTTTGAAAAATATTTACCCTTCACCATTGAGCTTTTTGAATTTGCAATCTAACTTTAAACGATCATATCTTGCTCAGTTTTAGTCCAAATTGAGTGCAATTTTTTATTATTTTGGGTAGGCTTGTCTGAAGATTTTTGGGTTTTTCTTATTTTCTAGATTTGAGTCATAGATTTATCAGAAATTCCAGGTTTTCATCACTATACCTGTCAAATCATCTATTTTGCAGCTTCCAAAGCCTCGTACGGGCTCATACGGAAATATTTTTGAGTGAAATTTTTTTTAAAGTGCATAATTTTCTGTCTATTTTTTGAATATGTGATCTTTTTTCTAATTTTTGGATTTTAATAATGTGGACTAATCTTTGGCTTTGATTTTCATGTGATTATCTTTTGCGTACAACTTAACAGTGGTTTGCAGAACATTATCCAAGAAGACTAAAACAAAAACTACTCATGAATTGGTTTTGTAGGTTGCCTTTGATCGATAAAATACAAAATATTGTGGTTGCATCTTGTTTTTGATTTCTTAAAATAGGAACCCACATGCAAGACTTCTTAAAATGAACATTTGTTTGATATTTTGGGTATGATAATAATGTCAGGAAACTATGTTCTCACCCTTTTGGGTTGATCAGAAATTGAGAAATATTATTATCATTTTCTTATTCTGCTTGAAGTGTCTTCTAATTTTGTAAACCCAAGGAATTACATGGATGCATCCTCTCCGCTCACCTTCGTGGATCTTGGGTGTAAGAGAAATCCGTACAAATCCTTTAGCATGGCTACCTCCCAAGTGCTTTAGCAGAGCTAGTGAGAGTGGATTGCCTAATCAGTAACAGGCTAAAGCCAAGCCCTTCCGAACCAGTATATTAAAAATGCCATTGTGATTAATCTCACAATGGACAGGTGTGAATTCATTATGGAAACCAAAATCTCCTCCAGTACCCTAGTGGTGCGTTAAAGTCCTTACATTGTTAAGGTGAAAGCCTTGCTTTGAAAGGATTGGGAGAGCACCCTTAATTGGGAAAATGAGTTGATCACAACCACCTAAATAGATGTCCTTACTACAAAGTGTTTTTCTAGTTTCCAAAAACCCTCTGTCTTTTGGTGCGGAAGGTCAGAGATCAACTAAGACACCCCACACTCTTATGGCTCTTAGTAGATACAACAACTCTTTAGGAAGCAATTCCTTTGGGGTTCAAAGCTTGGTGTGCATGAGAAGTGAGTGCACATGTAAGGAGGAGCCTGTGCCTCCAAGCTTCTAAGTTGTCCACTATGAGTAAGCGTAGATGAACTTCGGTTCAAGTGGGGATTCAACAGATACTGCTCTGGCTATCCTAGGATTGTGATGTGTCTGTTCTGTTACAACAAATAATCTCCATCATGTGTTTTGCATGAGTGTTTATTGAAATAACAACAACAACAATTAAACAATCTAGAAAACTGTAAACTTTGGATATTTGTCTATCTCATCTTGTCTGAAACTCTGCCAAAACTATGTCAAAACTCTGTCGAAACTTTGTCAATTTTGTTTCAAAAACTTGTCAAAACTTGGTCTTTCATCGGTCTATCCTACTACATTTAGTTTACTCTGAAATTTGCAATGTTATAACACTTCTTCTAGTTCACATTCAATTTTAATATGTTGTTAGTCCAACCTATCGCTATCTTGAAATCTGATGTTGTTACACTTGTCTGATTGACCAAGTCCTTTGTTCAATCTTATCATCTTTGTCTGCATTGTCCTTGTTCTGAGTTGTGAAAGCAGGTTCATTAACCTTGACTCAAGATCAAAGTCTTTTGCTATCTCCTTCTCAGTTAGACATTTATCTCTTGGTCTCTTTGGTCTTGGACTTGGATAACACTTTATGTATCATCATAGTGTCAGTCAAGCGAATCAAATTATTTATGCTTGTGTAAACTAGAAGTCATTTTAAGGAACTCTAGAAATCTATCAACTTGCTAGCCAAATTGTTATTCTGCTGTGAAGGTTTTGTCTGAATTTTCACACATCTGCGTTCTCATCAACATCACTACTAGTCTTTCTTTTACTACAATCTGTTGATAGTTTGCATCATCATTGTTTCAAACTCTAACTTTGTTGTGCTAGTCCAAGTGACCCACTATCTATTTCAATCTTATCATCTATGTCTGCATTGTCCTTATCCAATTTGTGAGAGCAGGTTTGTCAACCTTGACTCAAGATCAGAGTCTTTGCTTCTCTCTCAGTTGGACATTATCTCCTTTGTCCTTTGGTCTTGGACTTAATAAACACTTTAGATATCACTTCAGCACCTATCAGTCAATCAATTGATTCATCATACCTTCTCTTCAATCTTCTAAGAAAGTGCATCAAGACAATCTTACAATGTCTAAAAGCAAAGAAGAGATTCTTAGGGCAACTTTATTAAAACAACTTCAAACTTTGGAATCTGAACTCGAAAGATTAAAGAAGGAAAAGAATACTCCATCCGATGAATCCTCCTTAAGATCAACTTGTCCTTTGCTATTTGATCATGATTCTCACATCTCTCCACTTTCTTCCAACATGGACAAATCTTGGTATGAAAATCCCATGTTTGATCAAGAACAATTTTATGACAATCCCAACTTTGATCAAGACTAGTTTTATGACCATCCTATCTTTGATCAAGAGAATGTAGAGGAAATTATGACAGAATTAGATGAAAGTCTCTTCTATACACAAAAGAAGGATATTGCAAGTCAAGAAGTGTATAATTATCCTTTAGAGAGAATCTTTACTCCTTTGGGACATTCTTATGAATTAGCATTGGAAGAACTTTTTGAGAATGATCTCATCACATTGCCTCCATCCACATCATGTGGATTTAGATTCTTGAGTAACTATTGTGCATATCATCGACATAACAAGCATAAAAATTCATATTGCATGGTGTTGAAACATAAAATCCAAGATCTTCTTGATGATGGCATAATTCAACTGAACAATCCTAATGAATCATCTAGTGAAGATACTAATCTCAAGCATGATCAATATCAGGAATCCATGTCTAGCAATGGTTCCCATATCACATCTACTTCCTCCACCATTCCTCCATCTCCTAAAGCTTCATCATCTGTATCAAATAATGAGCCTAATGACGACTATGTTTACCCTCAAGGACTACCTCTAAAAGAGATCCAAGCTAATCTGCATACGACTGCATGTCCTTCTTAGGCTTCAAAGATCATAGACCCCAAGCTTCCATGTGCTTCAATGCTTATCATGCCTACTCAAAATGATATTCCATTAGCCTTTCAAGAATCCCTCATGCATATCAAAACTCCCACCTCGTCCTTAGAAGTGGCTCCATGTCAAGGAGACAATCCAAAGTATGAAGAAACTAATATCAATAATGATCAAGATCAAGACACCATCCATCCTTATGCAATGGTTGACCAAAGTCACACATCTCAAGAGTCTCATGATGATTTAATCATCCCCTTCCATTTCTTCCAAGAAGAAACTCTTACATCTCCTATATCTTATCCATCTCCCAAGCAAGATCAAGATATCCTTTCTGGCATCTCTAATGGGCCTATTGAACATCAAGAGAAAAGTACCCTTTATGAACCATCTAAAGATCCTTGTCAAGATCAGAGAATCCTATCATCTCCTTGTCATGCTTCTGCATATCTACCACAAGAAACAATCATTCCTCTAAATCCCTTGTAGAACAACAAATCCTCTCAAGATTCCATTGCTCCTATCAAAATTGCTCCTATCAAAACTATTTATGCTCCTATTGATATAAAGATGAATTCTAAAGAGAAGAGCCTTGGTCATGCAGCTCACTCTAAATATGTTGATATCCCCCCACACTTTATATCCCTCCATTCAAACATAAGCATTAGTCTTCTCCATCTTCCAAATCCATCCTTGGTCCCTACATCCCAAAGCTGAGACCGTCAAACCTTCCATCTATATTGGGTCCTTATATCCCTCCATCCACTATGCCTATCAATACTAGCTTGTCATCCACTTACCCTATCTCCTATCAAGATCGACAAAGACATATATCCTTGAATTCTCCCTATCACCCAATCCTTATGAACCAGTCATATCAGCCCCATTTATCCATAATTCCTAAGTCTTTTGGAAGTAATTTGGATGTACAATAAAGCAATCAGCACTACAAGAATCCACCTACATATGAAGATCACTATGTCCCATCTAATCGACATGTGACTACAAAGAAAAAGGAAATATCCAAGAGACCACAAGGGTCCACTAAGAAAATATGGGTTCCTAAATCCATCATGGAAGAATTGCGTTCTAAATCCAAGCAAAGAATAAAATCAAAGAAAATATGGGTTCCTAAATCCATTATGAAATAATTGCATTCTAAATCATCCAAAAGAAAAGGAAAATCAAAAGCTGTGTACATTCCCAAGGATATTCAAAAAGACTTGGATACAAAAACAATATCAAAAGTTATGTGGATTCCCAAGTCTATCTTAAAAGACTTGAACAAAATGGAAAATTTAGAGTTGGCATCCAATCTTCCAAAGTCTTCCACTTCATCTCCATCTAAACATCTCCCATCTTCTAACTCCATCTTGGGTCCTCGCATACCAGATCCATATCCACTCATCCATCAATGTCTCAAGCTATTCCATCCACTTTTCCTCCATTCATCCACTACCCTTCAAGGGGTGTGTTAGTGTTGATCTTATCACCATACCCTATCCAATATCCAGCACATACCTCTTACCCATCCATCTCATGTTCCTGCTATTCTTCTCATCCAATCCATCGCATAAATCCTTGACTACCATCTCCCTTATCCTCCATATCATCTTCTCTACCATCACCCTATCAACATCTTTGACCACTACCATCTCCCTTATCCTCTATATCATCTTCTCTACCATCACCCTATCAACATCTTTGACCATACTTTCAGTGGCCTTGGCCTATCATAAAATATACTTCAAAGGAGCACTTCCAAAGATCAAGAAGATTAAGTTCCTCCATAAAATCAAAAAGAAAAAAAAAAGTGCCTTGGTGAAAATCTGGTAAACAGGCACCTTGGTAGCAAATGTAAAGATAAATCAATCTGTCCTATGGTGAAAACCACTTCTTGTGGCGCCTTGGATAAGTACCATGATGAAAACCTAGAAAACAAGCATCATGCATAATTCCTCCTACTTTCACTCTTCACTTAGGGGCAAGTTCCTTGCATGTAATCCTATCTATCATATCTTACATCCAGCTAGCTCATGAGCATCCATGTTCCTTCGGCTGATCTTGACAAGGTTGAGCCTATCTGTGAACACATTATGTATCCTAACATTTGTTATCCTTTCCATCAGCCTATTCACTTTCTCTCATCCACGGTACCCTATCGTGATCTTGCTTATCCCAAGCCTATCCTTCCTATCTCTAAGCATCCTTTGCTCCATAATCCAAAACATGCACTTATACCTCCATCAACCTTTATCCTAATCATAGCTATATCCTATCCTATGAAATTAACCCCTTGGTCTTGATCAAAATTGAAAAACAAGTTCTTAGAAGTCTCTTGACATGTCCACTCTTTTGGACCACATACTTTTCATGACATCAGGTCATTACTCTAAATGCTATACATCATCACTCCATGAGCCTACATTGCTATATTTTTCTTTTCCCTAGCTTGGGTAATCTTGAAGAGACTGTCCTTGAGGGTTGCATTCACACTCTTCATCCATCATTGGCTATTCATCTCATACATCAACTTTCTAATCCATCTACAATGTCCTACACCTTGCTAGACATTTGGGCAAACCATTGTGATCTTGCTTGAGATCGAGTAATCTCTAAAAATCTAAAAATTGCAAAATCTCTGAAATTTTTCTAAAAGTTAGAAAATGACCTAAAAAAATGATCATCTTAGTGAAAACCTAGCAATAGGCACTTTGATGTATCTCCGAAAAAATTATATATTCCAAAAATACAAAAAAAAATTAAAAAATTAAAAAATACCAAAAAAGAGAAAAATAAAAAAGGTGTCATTGATGAAAACCTGGAAAATAGGCATCATGGTAGCAAAAAAAAGAATTTCTGTCAAGAAGGTCAAAGCCTAGTAAATAGGCACCTCTTGTTCCACATTGCTATATCTATTGTAGCACCACTTGGCTTTATACGTTTACTTTCCTGCTTTCCTGCTTACTTCTTGCATTTGCTTTTCTGCATGCTTTCAATTCCCGTCAAGAAACCAACTTACATGGATTGAAAATAGTCATACTCTCATGAAAACCCTCCTGGTCTAGGGGCATTGTCCTATTACCTTTTGGGATCTACTTTGCGATAGTCATCAGTGGTTATCACTACATTTTCCTACTATCGATTAGCTTATACTGAGTTCTCTCTTCTTGAGAATCTCCCTAACATCAGTCACTAGTGGTTCACATTGCATCTGCCTACTGATGTCTAGATAATCCTATGATCTCTTCACCTAAGCATCCTTCTCACGTCAGTCACGAGTGGTTCTCACTACGTCTATCTACTATTGTTGTACTTTTGAGGTTGCTCACATCTGTTACAGTTGAAGTTATGCTCAAACGCTCTATATATCGATACTCTGTCTTGGCAATTCTTTGCTTTAGTTTGAACATAGCTTTTGGTCACTTTCATGACATTTTGGTTCCTTTGCGAACCCTCCTGACTTGACATTGATTTAGCGCCATACACTTGGAGGTGACCAAATCTATTTTGTCCTCACAAAATACATCAGGTCAGTCATCATTACCTGGAGGCATGGGTCCCCCATTTGATCACATCTTTGGTTTACACCCGAGTCAAAAATATTGTCACTTCTACAGGGCAACTCTCTACTGACACAAACTGGTGTTTTTCAACACCACCATAAAACAATGTTTTTCAACACTATCTCTGGACACATTTGTGTTTTTCAACACACATCGGATATCACAACATAAACATCTATCGATAACAATCAAGAACAATGCACTCACAAGCACAGCGATGTTTTTCAACACCTCTAAACATGAACATAATCAAAAAATTTGAAACTGGCTGAGCTATGATTGAATATTTCTTTGTATGCTGCCTATCCTCATGAATTTCATTGATAGTTTCTTTGTCTACTACTTTTTGGTGTAGTCCCAATGATCTGAAAACGTTAAATAAATAAGGTGTATGTGATAAGAGCTCCCGCATTAAGGTGGAAAATCCTCACATCCCTTGATCTTGTTTATTTGCACACCATGGTGAGGTCGGTACTATCTCCTTGCCTATTATTGCTTTGTTTGTTATTGCTTTATTTTTTATGCATGATCACACGCATGGTTATCTTGGCTTTGAATGCCCCGATATTGGTGTAGTCTTGCAACATTAATTGGAAACAATATTCAGGTCATCTTGGCTTTTGTGCCTTGGTGCTTATGTTTGTTTCCTACATTTTATCCGATGAAAGTCATATTCATATTGTTAAGGTTGCATTGGCACCAGTAAGGATTGTATTGATTCCGATGTTCCAAAAATGCTCAATGATGATGATTTTATGATGGGTCTCACAACCATGTCCTATAATTGCATTTTCATATTGCATCTAACATAAGATTGCATTTTCATTCTAGACTTGCATTCTTGCAGTAATTCGATGTTCAGTTCATTGCATACTCCTGGGTTTATACATTGAGGGGTTCTTCTTCAACAGCCTAGCTTCATCACGCTGCCCAAGTGTTTGATCCTCACTCCCACTCTTGAAATTTGGCTATATCGACCGCTCTAAATCCATTTTCGTGATCGAAATTAAACTCTGACACTCTTATATAGCTCAAAATCGCATTTTAAAATTTTTGGACTGACATGATCAGACGCTTGTGCAGTCAACTTTATGACGTTTCTTTCTTGTCAGAATCATATCTAATCATCATTTTCTCAAATCTTTGACTTTTTTCCTCAAAAGTCAACTCTAGTAAACTCTAGTCAACTATGGTCAACCCTAGTCAAACTTAGTCAACCAGACCTCGAAATCACTCACAATTGATTCTGGATCTTCCAGATTATTACATAATCTATTTTGAGTTCTTCTTGATCTTTGATTCAACATCTATCTGCAATTTTTCACTCTCCATAATCATTATGACGTGTCATCTTTCCATTTTGCTCCTGAGGGGGCAGGATGATTACATCATTGAATCTATTCCAATCAATCTGATCTGATTTTCAAAAGTCCTCATTGCTAGGGGCATCTCATCACTAGGGGTATGTTCAATTTTTCATACTTCATAGTCAAAATTGGATACTCCACAATCAATAGGGTCATCTTTGTTCCCTACATCTCATCATCTTTTAAGTATCTGAGCAATCTAACTCAGATTCTTGAGGATCAAGATTCATTCTGGAGATGATTCTCAAAAACTCATCTATTGGGAATTGGGGCAATCTAACCCTGACTCCTGAGGATCAAGCTTCATTCTGGAGATGATTCTCAAAAACTTGATTTGACCAGTGTCTAGGCAATCTAACCTAGATATTAGAGGACTAAGCTTCGTTATGGACATAGTCCTAAAAACCTCTATTTACTATCTTTTGAGACAGGTATCGGGGAAATCTAACCTTGAATCTCGAAGGTTAAGCCTCATCCTAGGGATAGCCTTGTGAAAGATGTCAATCTAACTAGAGTCTTGGCAATCTAACCTAGATATTGGGGGACTAAGCTTCATTCTGGAGATATTCCTAACAATCTCTATTAACTATCTTTTGGGACAGGTATCAGGGCAATATAACCCTAAATCCTGAAGGTTGAGCCTCATTCTGAGGATAGTCTTGTGAAAGATATCAATCTGACAAGTGTCTGGGAAATCTAACCTAGATATTGGGGGACTAAGCTTCATTCTAGAGATAGTTTTGAAAACCTTTGTTGACTATATTTTTTTGGACATGTATCAGGGCAATCTAACCCTGACTCCTAAGGTTGAGCCTCGTTCTGTGGATAGTCTCGTGAAAGATATCAAATCTATTAGGTATTAGGGCATTCTAACCCAGATCCCTGAGGATCAAGCTTCGTTCAGGAGATGATTCTCAAAAACCCTATTTTATCAGCGTCTTGGCAACCTAACCTAGACCTCAGAGAGTCAAGCTCTATCTTGGAAATGGCTCTGAAATCTTCACCAATCAATCTTTGCATCTCCAATGTTTAAATCTATTCTTTTGTGCTTCAGGCATCAGACTATTCTTTGAATCAATGCGCTGCTCGCACATCAATTCAAAGAGGGGAAAAATGTAACACCCCAAAATTGGCATCTTGCAACCGTAACCAATTTTGTTACATTTGTCATTCTTCTCAATCATCAAAGTCCTATTGTACTAGGCAATTCTGAGTTTTGACTGACTCTACTCGACCTCAGTGTCAAATGTAGAAAATCCTAAATCTACATTAATAATACATTATATTTAACTCCTAAATATCTGTTGGCTAAACAAACCCTATGATTAAATTAATTTAATTATAAATTCCTAGTGTCTTTAATTAAATTAAATTCACCCCTTTTAGCTAAAACACATGAAAAGAAATTAAATAATGTTTAATTATTAAATAAATATCCTCATTTCAATAATTGAATTGAAATATTCAGATAATTGAGAAAAACATATTTATGAGGTCATACTTTATTTATTTAATTAAATATTCTCTCAAAAATCTTCTCTTTAGTTCAAAAATAGAAGTTTTGAAATAACTGTTCTTTAAAGAGAAAGAAAATAGTTAAAATCAGAAAGAAAATAGTTAAAAGAAAAAAGAAAATAGTTAAAAGCAAAGGGAAAATAATTTATTGTATTCTTTTAAAGAAATCTTTCTATTTTAAACTAGCTTTTCTATCTGTTTTATTTCAAAAAGGAAATTTTCTATTATGAACAACCTCAGAGTCTATAAAAGAACTCCCATCTCTCATTCAAAACCCTTCCTGAATTTCTAGTCATATGCATTGTTAGAATACTAAATTGTTGCTACATTCTTAGTTCATAATCTCATATAGAATAATCTCATTTTGCAATAGATTAATTTCAGTTTCTAGATAATTGCATTGAAATCATGGCATAGTTTTAATCTCATTTCTAGTTTAAATGGATCATTTAGATTAATCTTGCATGTTTCATTTCTAGATTAATCATTGCATTGCATTCATGGAAGCATAAATCCTTCATTCTAGATTGGTCTATGGTTGTGAGACTCTCGTTCTGAGAGCTATTTCAAACCCTGTTTGGATAGAAGGCAACATGTCAAATCATACAGACAGGCAAGATGATTAATCTCATATTCATTCTTGTGTGTATCTGATGAATAAGGACTATGTTGAAGTGTATGGTTGATTAACAAGGCCAAATCTACCACATACAACTGTTTGCTATTGGCAAAATAATAGTTTGGCTTATTGATCTCTGTATTAAGTTAATCATAGTTTTTTGCATAGTTTTCAACTTATTGGTACAGTAAAAGGCATTCTGCAAACTAGTAAGAAGACATAATCCACTAAAATGGATACTGATAGAATGAGAAATCATTCAAAGGTAATACCTGCTTGAGTCTGTGGAACTCAAAAAAGAAGGAGGAGGTAATAGTTTCCCTGGATATTATCTAAATCCTCATCAATTAGGCATTTCTCTTGCTTGAATCAGTAATTTCAATTGGGGAGTCATAGAGTTAAAACAAATATTCAAGCATATTGAGGTTCAACAAGAAAAATCCCTAACAAATTGGTGACTCTACTGGGGATAGATATTATAAATTCTTGATTAAAATATTCAGAAGAGATTATAAAGTCTTGATTAAAGTATTCAAAATCTCTAGTTTCAAAAGACAAATCAAATTTATAGTTGAAGTTGCCTAAGTCATTTTTATAGTATTCATAATTAAAGTTCTACTACATCTCTACCAAACTAGTGTTGGGTGGCAACTCGAAAAGTGAAATCTTTGTGATCAGTGCAAAAGTGAAATATTTATACAAATATGAATACTAGGTCAAGAATGAGAAACAATCCTGAAGTTGAGTTGGATAGTGGGATCCCAACTACTTCAAAAAATAAGATTTCTTGGAAACAGAAGAAGAACCAAGAAAACATTAATGATTCTTCTAGAAGAAATGAAGAGAATAGCACTAAAAGGAAGGACACCAAGCAGTCTAGTCATGAGGAAAACACCTCAAAGTATGAAGAAGCCCCAAACCTTGGACTAGAAACCTATGCAGTCACTACCACTCCTAGTGAGAGAGAAAGAAATGAAACAATTAGCTCAGACTCTGAAGTTCCTTCTGATGAGCTGGTAGAGGAAGAAAGAATCCTCATAAAAAAACTTCCCCTTATTTAGCAAATGAAAATAGAAAAAGATCATAAAAAGAAAAAAACATGAGTAGAAGGATGTTGACAAATTGAGAAGAAGATCTCTAAGACATCAAGCTACAAGAAATGTTGAGAAGTCTTGTAGAGACTAGGAGACTCCAAACACCCACAAAGGTTTAGGTCCTCAAGCCTTTAGAGATAAAGGTAAAAATAAGATTACTGAAAATGAAGTTGAGGAACCAAAAACTCAAAAGAACCTAACCAAGAAAATGTCTAAGCTAGACATTGATCTTGAAAAGATTAAAAAAGAAAGAGAAACTATGGCCAAAATGCTTGAGAAAGTTGAAGCTTGTTGGTAAAAAAATTGTTCTTTTGAATGTAACTCTAAAATACCCAAAAATGTTTAAGAACAATTGAATACAACAGTTGGGAAATATTTACTTGAAAACCTATTTTCCCTCTAAATTGGAAGGTACAGCTCCCTTATACGAATAATATTCAATGAATTTTAATCTTTCCTAATCTAACAGGGGTATGCTCTTAACCCGAGAGAGGGAGAGTTAAACCAAGCTATATCTAGATAGAAAATAGCTCAGGCGAAGTAAATACAACTCTAAATCTAGCCAATTCTGAGACTTTAACAATTAGATTAACTCCCAAAATTGGTGATGCATGGACAATTACTAAAAATGCAGATGCAAGATTAAAAGTTAATGATGTAATGATATTGAGTCGATCTATATCGTAAGAACATTCCCAAAACTTAGAATAGAAATTGATTTTCCCCTTAATTATCCGTATCAAATCATAATACAAAATTCTAGTTCAAATACAGATTACGAATCTAACTCAAAAGAGACGTTTGAATTCAATAGAAAGATAAATGAAATGCAATGGAACAGTTAAAGAAATGGCATTCAGACATACACAATTGACTCAGCAACAATGATATTCTTCACACCAAAATTTAGCCGACCTTTGTATTGATTTTGGGAAAAATACATATAGAGTTCTAGATTGGACCATTACAAAAAGGGGTAAATGAAACAGTTCAACTTCCCCAACCAAAAATGATAACCGAAGGTTTATCCGTTACAAAATTCAACAAAAATATCATAAATGGGAAAATATCTAAGATTCAGTTTCCTTCCCCTTATCTAATATGGTCCTATAGGTGATCACAATAGTGATGACTTGGATGAGCTCTTTATGTCTGTTGACATGGACATTGGTGTAATGGATGAGCCATCTGGAGTGTTCTTTGGCTAGAGTCTTGATTTCTTCTGTCTGATCTTTTAGTTCCTCTATAGCCCTAAAGATGCATCCACTCAATTGCTAGAGTTCTGGTACCTTGTCTAGATGAGTCAAATACTGCTCTGCTAAATTGTGCAGGTAATCTGTGAATGACTTCTGCATGTTAACCACTCTAACTATTGCTTTTCCTTGACCGTTGGTTTGCGATTCTGCATGAAGTCCTAAGAGGAGTTTATAATGTTTACTTTGTTCCTCTTGCACTTTAACATTTGTTTGTTGTAGTCCGGTCTCAGCCTGAATGATCATCTCGATTTTGAACTCCAGACTTTGGATCCATTCGATCAAGGGCTCATCATCCTTCTATAGCATCTTATCTTTTAAGACCTCCTTAGTCTTGATCTTTACTGCCACATCCAACATGACTATGCATTCTTGGCATCTTACTCTTTCTGCAGTCAGAGTCTGTAAATTCTTCTCAATGTTGCTCTTCTCTATTTCTAGCCTTAGAAGAGCATTACCTAACTGTTCAATGATTGCCAGACCTTCTGACTTGAGCCTCTCGGTCCACCTCTTACCAATCTACCCATAGTGTCGATCCTCTTGCAACTTCGCCAGAATGGCTTGGTCCTCAGCAGCACTGGGATCGAAGGAAGTTTGGGTACTGGGAGCACTCGCAATAAGAGTTAGGAGCTATCTGATGAAATTAGTTAGCTAGGCCACTTCCACCTTAAGCTAAATTTTGGAACTCTTGAGATCTTCCAGCTCTTCCTCTATTACTACATTAGTGGACTTCCACTAGTCCACCTTGGTATCGTATCGAGCCAAGCCTATATCAAATGACTGCAAATAAAAGTCAGAAGCTGCCAGATCTTCATGTTTGCCTTCTTTAGTGGGCTTGGCTACTTCCATGGTGAAGTGCCCTATCTCATGATCATGACCCATAGTAGAAATTATCTTTACACTCTTTTTCTTGCTTGTAGTAGCCTTGGGCTGAAAAGCCTGTGATATAGTGTCTTGGTCGGTAATTGCTTCTCCCACTCTCTTCCTTTTGCGCTCTAGAGTGTTTGCTATCCATGACTCTGCGCTGGTGACCTTGTTTGCAGAGACCAACTCTTTGATGAACAACTTCCTTATGAGTGGAGGAGTAGCTTTAGGATCGAAAGTGAATGTATTCACTAAAGTAGGTGAGGAGGAGATCAATTTTACAACTTGAGCGACCTCTTGTTGCTCTCCACCTCTCTTATCCGATTCTATAGAGGTACTAGGGCTATCTTCTCCAACTTCAACTATGACAAGGGATTCCCTCTTTGGAGTTTCTTGGGTCAAATTCCTAGCCAAAGTATCTACAACAATGGCACTAATTGGCTCCTCGGACTCTGTAGTTTTAGAATGCCCAGCCCTAGAATTAATTTGGTCTGTTGGGACAGCTTCTTTTGTGAGTCCAATATCTGGAAGAGGACCCTCTCCATAGGTCTTATCTAAGAGAGAAGCTTTCTTAGGAGGTTCATTGCCTCCTCCTGATGGTTGAATTGATCCTTTTGCAACTGCAGAGATTGTTGCTGATGAAGTGGTTGTGGCACTAGAAGTTGCCTTTGTCGGAGTTTGCTGAGTGGGAGGCTTCCTTTCTGACCTCTTCTTTCGGCCTGCTATCCACTCAACCCATTGAACTATTCTTTTGTAAATGCCCCCCATTAGATTCTGCAAGTCACTTACTGCCTGGTCTAGCATAGGCTCTGAGCTGATAGGGGTGGACTTTATCTTCTCCAAGTATGTGTCATCATACAGATGATTTATATCATCTTCTAGCCCTTCCACTGCAATGTTAACATTGAACTTTTTGATCTATTCAATGGTTAACTAGGCATAGAATCTTTCCCTGCTCTCCAAGTCATCTTTGCAATTGGCCTAATAGTCCTCAATATCAGGTACATGGTGAATGGCCCAACTCATCTGTAAGACATCTCTAGCATAATTAACTAGATCATACTGCGGCCTTAGAACATCATATGTTTCCAGAGAGAACTTCTTCAAGAATGTTTTAAGAACATTCTTCGCCTTTGACCATGATGCACAACTATAAGCTTCGATGGTCATTGGGAACACGTAGCCTTTCTTCTTTGCCCCTAAACAAATCAGGTTCACCTAGAGTGCTTGTATCATTACTTCGATCAGCACTCTCATGTCAGTAGGGTATCTGGGCAGCTTCAAAGGAAAGTCATTGAAACCTGCAAGATGAAGATATAGAAATCTCCAAACTAAATGAAATAGCATCTAAATTGGGTTATAAAAGCTGTGGTTTCAAGAGAAAATCTCATTTCTCGACAACCTTGTAGCTCCCTGCACAGTCTCATTGTAAAGGCGTCATTAACTATGAGATCATCAACATAACTATTTTGTAGTTGCAAAGAAGGGAAAAACTCATAGCTTTTTACATCATCTGGGAATTCCTCTAACCTAGGAAGCCCAGGATAAATTTGAATTATAGCCAAAATATACAAGAGGACCGAAGACATAGAATTCATTCTAGAACTTGGCCCTATTGAGGGCAGCTGAGAGATTCTCACTCACCATAAGGGCCCAGTCAATGAAATGATGCTGGGAGCAGATTATCTGAACCAAGAAGAAATGTTGTTCAACAAAATTAAGAGCTTCGCTCTCACCTCTAATCCTATGAAGCAATACCAGGATGTCCACGATCTCTGGCTTCAAATTTGTGCCAAATAATGTTTTGGGCAACTTACCCTTGGCACTCTTGGGTTCTTTAAACCATGACTTCATAATCTCTCTTTTCCATACCGGTCTCTTCGTTGAGTATTCAGAGACTGCCTGACTATAAGTCATTTCAGAGTATTCTGCTTGCTCTGGGATACAGAGGGAATTCAGGAGAGACTCTCTATCAATAAAGAGGAGAACCGTCTTGTTTGGTAGGGGAATTTGCTTGGTATCTAGGTTGTATCAGGCTATACATTCCCAGACCAATTCAAGAGCTTGAATAGCTACAGGAAAACTGACAGCTTCAACTAACCCGCTCTTCTTGAGCTTCTCTGTGATAGGGTGCATCTACTCCACTCTCAATCTGTTCTAGAATTTTGGCATGTCAAAGAACTTCAGTGGGGTATCTAAGATTTTGTGCCACTTGAAGATAATGCCATTCATTCCATCAAATCTGACAAATCTAGAAGCCATGTGAGTATGACTCAACCCAGAGATTTGAATTTCTCTTCAGGATATAGAGATAATGAGCAACTGGTCTTATCTTCTTTGAATTCAAATAATTTGGTGAGCAATGGTGGTTCCAGTTCAAATTCTTCAACTGATTTTATACTTTTTGAATTCTTACCATTTAATGGCTGACTTCTCACGCCACACGAATGAAAATACCCCTACATTATTGAACAAGTCCATTACAAAGTAAAATGGCCTTATTTGAATTAATTACTTTGCATTACATGCCGTTAGAAAACATTTTTTTACTTTAGTAACTGTAACGGTAACTTTCTTGAAGTGGCGGAAAATTACTTTTCTACTTCACCTTTGGACGGAAAAATAATTTTGGAGTGCTCTATGTCTGAAAATCTGCCAAAGGAGAATTATGGCCTATAGGGGTGCTGAAATGACATATATTGATTCCATTGGCCTTTTCATATGCTGGATCTCTTATGGGATGGATTATATTTCAAAACTTCTTCACCTTGATAGTTTGGTGGAAAATGCATCTCGCAAGTCAAAACTCACCTATAGGAGCAGAGGAGAAGCCATTTTTCACTTTTCTACCTATGGAAAATTCCATGAAATTTTCTTTGCTTGATCATTTCTTTTGTTTCCCATAGGTTCGATGTGAGTACTCAAAGCTTTCTTGTTCCTGAATTGCTCATTTTCCATCTTTATTTACCTTTGATATTCTTAAGTCTGTCAATTGTGGAAGGCACACTCCATATGTGATTTTCCACCATGGAGAAGACAAAACTTGATTTCCTGCCAATGCTGCAACTTGAGGATATGAGGAAAAGTATTTCATCTGTAGGTGATTTTGAAGTTAGAATCTTTTAAAACACGGCCTTTACTAGATTGGGGACTTAACCTACCTAATAAAAATATGATTTCAGACCCAGAATCCACCCAGGTTAGGAAGGAGAAGTCAAGTTAGGGAAATCTGATAAAGGCCTTCTATCCTAAGGGGATTTCTAGACTTAGACTCTAGACTTGCAAGAAACTTCCAAGACTACTACTACACATTAAACATCCATTTTTGTCTTGAGGTATTAAGACCAAAAATGGGGCAACTGTCGGCTCTGTCTGGGGACTTAGACATTCACATGTCTAAGAAAGGAACTCAAATCTTTGGTTTCTCAAAGCTCAAAAAAATGTGGTTCACAACAAAACTAAAGCAAGACTCAGAAAGGAAAGTAGAAAGGAAACCTAGCTAGGAAAACCAAAATAGGAACTAAACATAACTATTGTACAATACAGGGGTTACCTGCTTTCAATTTAGATCTGATAGAGCTTCAAATCTTGACCATTATACATCAGGGGTAGTGCCTCACCATCTGGATAAGTCAATTTGAAAGATTTTTTATCGAACGCCTGATGGATTTTTAAAGGTCCCTTCCACAGTGTTTCAAATTTCCCGTGCATACCTTTGGGTGCCCTATGCTTATCCCACAATAGCACCATGTCTCCCTCAATAAATTTTTGGGGCCTACTCTTTTTATCAAACAGGTTCTTCACATGCATCTGATGACGTGTGATATGATCAACCATTTTCTCCCTTTCTTCTTCCAATTTACTTAAGTACAGGATGCTCTTTTCTAAACCATCTTCATATATGCCATCTACTACTGTCCTCAATTTGCAAGTTGCTAATTCCAATGGCAATGGGAGATTAGCTTCTATCTCGTAGATGAGTTCAAAAGGAGATACACCAATGGCTCTTTTGGGGGTCACTCTATCCGCCTAGAGGGCTTCATAAATATTTTTATGCCAACTTCTCTGGTTTTCTGCCACGAGCTTCTTCATGATGTTCACCAAATTTTTTTTTCTAGACTCTGCTTGGCCATTCCCTTGAGGGAAATAATCAGAAGAATGGTTGATCATGATGCCGTACTCAAAACAAAATTTCTTAATTTCTTGAGAAGAAAAGTATGTGGCATTATCCATAACCAACTTAATAGGTATACCAAATCTTACCAGAATGTTTTCTTTGATGAACTCACATACTACCTTTGAAGTATTCCTTTTGGTTGCCTTGGCTTCCACCCATTTCATGAAGTAGTCAGTTGTAGTAATTATGTAAGTATGACCTGCACTAGACGTGGGACTTATAGGACTGATAAAATCAAGTCCCCACTGTTGGAATGACCCTTCAATTATCACTGGTCTGAGGGGCAACGCTGCTAACTATGGCTTCCTGGTAAACATCTTGCATTTTTTGCATCTTTCCACCCACTGGTATGCATCTTTAAACATTCCCAACTAGTAATAACACTATCTCAAAATCTTGAATGCAGTGACTAACGAGGAGAAGTGTCCTCCGTAGGCTTCATCATGAAAAACCTTTAACAGCTTCTCTTGCTATTGTTTATCGACACATCTGAGGAATGTTCCATCTATAGATCTTTTATATAGTCTATCCTCCCAGATTACATATTTAGAAGCCTTCAGTTTTAGGTCTCTCTTTTTCTTTGAAGTTAACCCTTCCAGAAATTCACCATAGGTTAATAAATACACAATGTTTTCAAACCATGGGTCTTGCATACTTACCGCCAAAACCAACTGTGTAGCTCTTGGGCCTTTGTCTGCTTGATTTTATGCCATTGCTTTGCACAAGGCATTCCCTCTTACCAACTTGGTGGGCTTGATCTCTATGTCATATTCTTGGGTTTTGGCTACGCATGCTCCTCAGTTATTACATCCCACATCTTGTTGAGTCAAAACACTCTTCACTACGACATCAGGCACATACACAAGAGAGTGGGAATGTAGAATATAAAACCTAAAATTCTTAAGAGCCTTTACCACTACAAAAGTGTGCTTTTCAGTCTGAGAATATCTTATCTCATGGTTCCTTAGAGGTGTACTCATAAAAGCGATGGGGGCTTGAATTCCTTCTTCATTCTCTTGCATTAGAATAGCTGATAGAGTATTTTCAGAAGAATAACAGTAAATTACAAAATCTTTCTTATAATCTGGGTGACATAACACTGGGGCATTAGCTATGGTGTTCTTGATGCTTTTGAAAGCTTGCTTACCAGGGTCATTCCATTTGAAATTCACATTCCCCTTCATCATATCAACAATGTGTTTAGTAATTTTGGAGAAATTGGGGACAAATCTCCTGAGGAAGTTGAGTTGACCAAAAAAGGACTTCACTCCCATTTTATTTACCAGTAAACTCAATTCTTGAATATCTCTCACCCTTTTGGGATTGATCCTTATACCTTCTTGGGAGAAAATATGACCCAATAGTTTTCCTTCAGTTACACAAAACACTAATTTCTTGGGATTCAATGAAATCCTGTCCTCCCAGCACCTTTGCAATACTCTTCTTAGATCATTTATATGATCTACTCTCTTTTTAGAGAAAATGGTAAGATCATCCAGATACATACCAATGATTTTGTTCTTCATATCACTAAAATAAAGATCCATACCTTTCTGAAAAGTATCTCTGGCATTGATCAATCTGGACAACATCTTGTGATATGCAAAGGTCCCCCATGAGGTAGTGAAAGTTGTTTTATGCTGATCCACTTTGTCAACTTCTATCTGATTATACCCTAAGAAGCCATCTAACATAGACATCATTTTGGCTCTAGCCACGATTTGCAAGAGATGATCCATGTTGGGAAGGGCGTAGTTGTCTTTTAAAGAAGATTGATTTAGATTTTTTAAGTCAACAAAGATCCTTATTTCTCTATTCTTCTTCCTCACAGGCACTATGTTTGCAACCCAAGTAGAGTGGTGGATGGGATATATAATCTCTTCTTTGAGCATTTTATCAACTTCCCTGAATATGGCATTGACAACTTTGGGGTTGTAGTTTCTTTGCTTCTTCCTGAACGGAGTAGCTTCAGGTTTTAAGGGGATTTGGTGTTTGAATTTCCCATTCATAAAACTTTTCAAATCTTTGTAGCTCCAGGAAAAAACATCTGAGTATTCTAGAAAAAGCTTCTTGGCCTCATTCCTTTCTTCTTCGGTACAACACTTCCCGATATTGATCATCTTGGGATCTTTTTTAGTTCCAATATTAATTCCTTCATATTCACCAGTGGCAGACCCTTTTTCAATTCTTTTCTTCTTCACAAACATGTCATGTCTATTGAAGAGATTTTCAAGAGTGACCAGATGGGGTACAATGATATTACCTTGCAATTGAATAACATCTAACTTATCTTTCTTCATCTCACCTTGGAAGTTTCCTTTATAGTTGCCATGAACCTCTTTTTGGAAGTCGCTACTACTCTCTAGAAAGAGGAGGAGATTCTTGTCATCGTCAAAAACTTTCTAATCTTCCACGTTATCGAGCACATATGGTCAATATATAACCTCCACTTGGTATTTTTTATCTTTGAATTCTGGGTGGGGAAGTAGTAATGAAGCTAAGACAGCCAAAGAGTCCACTTTGGAATTCAACTCTCTTGGCACAGATTCAATAAAAAAAGCATCCAATGTTTCTATTTCATCCCATACTCTATTTCTATAGTTCTTCAACCTGTGGTTCTTTACAGAGTACTAATTCTTGACTTGTCTTACAATTAGCTCAGCATCACCATGAGCTCTTAGAATTTTCACACCTCTTTCTTTTATGGTGATAATCCCTAACAGAAGGGCTTCATACTCAACAATGTTGTTAGTGTTCTCAATCTCTAATTTGTAAGCCAAGGGCTCTCATACTCTGTCTGGTGATATCAAAACCACACGTATGCTAGATCCTAAAAACACACAACTGCCATCAAATTCAAGAGTCCATATCTGTGGTGGCATTTCTTTGGCATAAAATTGATTTTCCTCTTCGGTGGTTTTTTTTTTTCTCAAGTTCATCGGTGAACAACATATAATTGCCAAACTCCAATCCTTGATACAAGATTTGAGCTTTAGGGTCATCAGATTTCAACACTGTAAACTTAGCCTTTTCTTTGGGAACCAGTTCAATCTTTTTATTACCTACAAGGATTAAGGCTTGGGACCAATCCAGCTTTATCTCCCCTCCAAGGTCTCTGCAAAAACTCCTACTTAACAACAACCCGTATCTAGAAGGTATATCAGCAACAAGGATCGTTAACAACATCTTCTTTTTAGGATGTGTTGCTAAAGCCACATGAGCATCTTTAATTTGGCCAACCAGGGGTACTTGTTTGGAATCCATGGAGTAGCACCTACCATGAGCTTTAGTGAGAGTAAGTCCTAAAGCTTTGGCAATAGTTGATGGCATTACATTGTCTGAGGCTCCGAAATCTATTATACAATTACTCAACCTACATCCGTTAATATATAAAGACACATAGAATGGGTCAGGATTTTTTGCCTAGGAAGATGGCTAAAACAGATGACTCCCTTTGTTCAACTGGGTTGGCAAATAAAGATTCATTCTCTATAGTAGTCATGACATTTTGATTTAACTCTCGTCTTCCTCCTTTACAATAATCTACTACCTTTTTCAGCTCAACAGGATTAGACTTAAGATAGTCTATGGGAGAAATATGGATTTTGGAATCTCTATAGAATTGAATAATGTCAAAAGAGTTTTGTTCTTTACCTAGTTGTGGAATCCTTAGACCTTGATTGGGCTCCTTTGAATTGGAAGTAGATGCCTCATTATTTTTAGGTAGTGGCGAGCCAAGGCCTTTATCTTTCTGACTGTGGGTCAAGATCGTATAAGAGGTCCCATCTATGGTGGCATAACATGTTGCTTCTTTCTCTGAATCTGATTCATACTCTAAATATAAGTTTTCAGAGTCACCATGTGAGTATGAATCTGGTTCAGCTCCAGACGCTCTAGCATTCCACTCGTTGGTCTGATGCATTTGCCAAGTATGAGCTACATCAGGGCAGCTTTCCCCATCATGATCTGTGGTTAAGTGGAAGGCACACATGTTCCCTCTTTTAGGAGGAGCCTCTATAGCTAGTCACTGTGGTGGAGTAGTTAACTATAACATTTTTCCTTCTGCATTCCTCCCGTCATTATATCTTCTAGGCTGCTCCTGAAAGTTTTGCTGGTAGGGATTATTGAATCTGGGAAGTTGTCTCTTTAAGGGAGTGAATGCATTAGACAATTTTTGAATCATATCATCAGATGATGTAGTATTGCTACTACTGGCTCTAGACTGTATCTCTCTTTTCCATTTCCCGGATGAAATCATGTGGTCTTCAAGTTCTACAGCAATTCTCTGTGTGGTATCCAAATTCACAAGGTTCATTCTCCTTAGATCATAATTGATATCTGGTGGCATAGCACTTATGAAGAAAGTTTTCAAATTTCCCACCGTAGGCCTGTTAGCCGCTAGGATACAGTTTACCAACTTATTAAATTTAGCTATGAAATCTCTCATGTTGATCGACTGCTCTTTCTTGATAGAAGTCAATTGAGTCAACAGAGCATGTTCATCTTCAACAATCTTAAACCTTCCTTTGAAGGTGGCTCTCATAGTAGCCCAATTGGTAATAGAAGAATCATGTAAATGATGAAACCAATCAGCGACACCCTTGACAAGAGTCTCAACGGATAGTCTGACGGCCACATCTTTTTCTCGAACCGCTAGAATGTTAACTAAAGTGAAGAATGTGGAAATATGCTCGTCTGTAGATACTTTTATGTCTAAAATTTTTTTGGAAAAGTTCTTTCTAGAGAGTGTGGGGAGAGGATTATATGCTGCTAGTTGCAAAAGCCCAACTGCAGTGGCCCAAGGGAGTGCCATAGCTACTTGGGGTAAGTAGGGTGTTAGATTGACGACGAGAGGAGCAACTACTCCATGCAATATCAACACTTGGCAAGTGGTGGATAACTGGGTGGTTTTTTTAGGAGCTGAAGAAGGTCTGCTCTGGCTCCTTACAGTTCTATTTCCCTGACAAGGTACTTCAAGTAGAGCAAAGTTAATATCTGCAAGTCTCTCAAAGACTGGGTCTGTGTTACCTTCTTTCCTGGTACTTCTGAGAAATCTTTTAGGCTCCAAATTTTTTCTTAGTGTTGTGGCCTAAATTTGCACTCTACCCTTCTCAGATTTCTTCTTTGTATGGCTCTCTCAAGTGCTTCTACTCTAGCTTCTTCCAGTTCAAGCACTTGAATGGTGTTTCTATAGTGTTTAGTGCTTCTCCTGTATCTCTAGATGAAAGTGTTTAATGAGGAAATGAGATCTTCTTGATCGTCTTGGAACCCAAGATTAGGTTGGAGCACAGGGATTATATTTTCATGGGGAAGCACCATCTTTCCTCATTGTATGCTTCTTGTATAATGACTGTTCATCTCTCCAGTAGAGTGACCAAAAATCTATTGGTAAACAGATTATTCTTTTGAATGTAACTCTAAAATACCCAAAAATTTTTAAGAACAATTGAATACAACAGTTGGGAAATAGTTACTTGAAAACCTATTTTCCCTCTGAATTGGAAGTTACAACTCCCTTATATGAATAATATTCAATTAATTTTAATCTTTCCTAATCTAACAGGGGTATGCTCTTAACCCGAGAGCAGGAGAGGTCAACCAAGCTAAATCTAGACAGAAAATAGCTCAGGCGAAGTAAATACAACTCTAAATCTAGCCAATTCTAAGAATTTATCAATCAGATTAACTCCCAAAACTGGTGATCCATGGACAATTACTAAAAATGCAGATGCAAGACTGAAAGTTAATGATGTAAGGATATTGAGTCGATCTATATTGTAAGAACATTCCCAAAACTTAGAATAGCAATTGATTTTCCCCTTAATTAGCTGTATCAAATCATAATACAAAATTATGGTTCAAATACAGATTACAAATCTAACTCAAAAGAGACGTTTGAATTCAATAGAAAGATAAATGAAATGCAATGGAACAGTTAAAGAAATGGCATTCAGATATACACAATTGACTCAGCAACAATGAAATTCTTCACACCAAAATTTAGCTGACCTTTGTATTGATTTTGGGAAAAATACATATAGAGTTCCAAATTGGTCTATTACAAAAAGGGGTAACCGAAACGGTTCAACTTCCCCAACCAAAAATGATAACCAAAGGTTTATCCATTACAAAATTCAACAAAAATAGCATAAGGGGGGAAATATCTAAGATTCAGTTTCCTTCCCCTTATCTAATTTGGCCCTATAGGCGATCACAGTAATGATGACTTGGATGAGATCTTCATGTCTGTTGACATGGACATTGGTGTAATAGATGAGCCATCTGGAGTGTTCTTTGGCTAGATTATTGATTTATTTTGTCCAATCTTTCAGTTCCTCCATAGCCCTAAAGATGCATCCACTCAATTGCTGGAGTTTTGGTACCTTGTCTAGATGAGTCAAAGACTGCTCCACTAAATTGTGTAGGTAATCTATGAATGACTTCTGCATGTTGACCATTCCAACTATTGCTTTTCCTTGACTGCTGGTTTGTGATTCTACATGAATTCCGAAGAGGAGTTTATAATCTTTACTTTGTTCCTCTTGCACTTTAACATCTATTTGTTGTAGTCTGGTCTCAGCCTGAATGATCATCTCAATTTTGAACTCCAGACTTTAGAGCCATTCGATCAAGGGATCATCACCCTTCTATAGGATCTTAGCTTTTAGGGCCTCCTTAGTCTTCATCTTTACTGCCACATGCAACATGACTATGCATTCTTGGCATCTTACTCTTTCTGCAGTGAGAGTTTATAAATTCTTCTCAATGTTTCTCTTCTCTATTTCTAGCCTTAGAAGAGTATTACCTAACTGTTCAATGATTGCTAGACCTTCTAACTTGAGCCTCTTGATCCACCTCTTACCAATCTACCCATAGTGCCGATCCTCTTGCAACTTCACCATAATGGCTTGGTTATCAGCAGCACTGGGATAGAAGGAATTTTGGGTATTGGGAGAACTCACAATAGGAGTTAGGAGCTATCTGATGAAATCAGTTAGCTGGGCCACTTCCGCCTTAAGCTAAATTTTGGAAGTCTTGAGATCTTCTAGCTCTTCCTCTATTACTACATTAGTGGACTTCCACCAGTCCACCTTGGTATCATGTCAAGCCAAGCCCATATCAAATGACTACAACTAAAATTTAGAAGCCGCCAGATCTTCAAGTCTACCTTCTTTAGTGGACTTGGATACTTCCATGGTGAAGTGCCCTATTTTAGGATCATGACCCAGAGTAGACATTTCCTTTACACTCTTATGCTTGCTTTTAGTACCCTTAGGCTGAAAAGCCCATGATAGAGTGTCTTGGCTGGGAATTGCTACTCCTACTCTCTTCCTTTTGTGCTCTAGAGTGTTTGTTATCCATGACTCTATGCTGGTGACCTTGTTGGCAGAGACCAACTCTTTGATGAACATCTTCCTTATGAGTGGAGGATTAGCTTTAGGATGGGAAGTGAATGGATTCACCAAAGTAGGTGAGGAGGAGATCAATTTTACAACTTGAGCGACCTCCTATTTCTCTCCACCTCTCTTGTCCGATTATGTAGAGGTACTAGGGCTATCTTTTCCAACTTCAACTATGATAGGGAATGCCCTCTTTGGATTTTTTTGGGTCGAAGTCCTGGCTGAAGTTTCTACAGTAATGGCACTAATTGGCTACTCAGACTCTGTAGTTTTAGAATTCTCAGTCATAGAATTAATTTGGTCTGTCGGGACAGATTCTTCTATGACTCCAATATCTGGAAGAGGACCCTCTCCATAGGTCTTCTCTAAGAGAGAAGCTTTCTCAAGAGGTTCATCACCTCCTCCTGATGGTTGAATTGATCCTTTTGCAACTGCAAAGATTGTTGCTAATGAAGTGGTTGTGGCACTAGAAGTTTCCTTCACTGGAGTTCACTGAGCGGGAGGCTTCCCTTCTGACCTCTTCTTTTGGCATGTTTTCCACTCAACCCATTGAACTATTCTTTTGTAAATGCCCCCCATTAGAGTCTGCAAGTCACTTATTGCCTGGTCTAGCATAGGCTCTGAGATGATAGGGGTGGACTTTATCTTCTCCAAGTATGTGTCATCATACAGATGATTTCCATCATCTTCTAGCCCTTCCACTGCAATGTTAACATTGAACTTTTTAATCTATTCAATGGTTAACCAGGCATAGAATCTTTCTCTTCTCTCCAAGTTATCTTTGCAATTGGCCCAATAGTCCTCAATATCAGGTACATGGTGAATGGCCTGACTCATCTGTAAGACATCTCTGGAATAATTAACCGGATCATACTGCGGCCTTGGAACATCATATGTTTCTAGAGAGAACTTCTTCGAGAATGTTTTAAGAACATTCTTCACCTTTGACCGGGATGCACAACTGTAAGCTCTGATGGTCATTGGGAACTCATAGCCTTTCTTCTTTTCCCCTGAATAGATCAGGTTCACCTGGAGTGCTTGCCTCATTACTTTGATCAGCATGATCATGTTAGTAGGGTATCTGGGTAGCTTCAAAGTAAAGTCATCAAAACTTGCAAGATGAAGATATGAGAAATCTCCAAGCTGGATGAAATAGCATCCAAATTGTCTTATAAAAGCCATGGCTTTAGGAGAAAATCTCCTTTCCAGAGAACCTTGTAGCTTCCTGCACAGTCTCATTGTAAAGGCATCATTAACTATGAAATAATTAGCATAACTATTTTGTAGTTGCAAAGAAGGGAAAAACTCATAGCTTTTTACATCATTTGGGAGTTCCTCTAACCTAGGAAGCCCTGGCCAAATTTGAATTGTAGCCAAAATATACAAGATGACCAAAGACATATAGAATTCATTCTGGAACTTGGCCCTATTTAGGGTGTCTGAGAGATTCTCAATCACCATAAGGGCCCGGTCAATGAAATGATGCTGGGAGCAGATTATCTGAACCAGGAAGAAATGTTGTTCAACAAAATTAAGAGCTTCGCTCTAACCTCTAATCCTGTGAAGCAATACCAGGATGTCCATGATCTCTAGCTTCAAATTTGTGCCAAATAATGTTTTGGGCAACTTACCCTTGGCACTCTTGGGTTCTTTAAACCATGAATTCATAATCTCTCTTTTCCATACTGGTCTCTTCACTGAGTATTCAGAGACTACCTGACTATAAGTCATTTCAGAGTATTCCGCTTTCTCTGGGATATAGAGGGAATTTTGGATAGACTCTCTATCAATAGATAGGAGCACCATGTTGTCTAGTAGGAGAATTTGCTTGGTATCTGGGTTGTATCGGGCTATACATTCCCAGACCAATTCAGAGCTTGAACGGCTGCAAGCAAATTGGTGGCTTCAACTAACCCACTCTTCTTGAGCTTCTCTATCATAGGGTGCATATTCTCCACTCTCAATCTATTCTAGAAGCTCTACATGTCAAAGAACTTTGGTGAGGTATCTGAGATTTTGTTCCACTCAGAGATAATGTCGTTCATTCCATTGAATCCCACAAATCTAGAAGTGATGTGAGTATGATTCAACCCAGAGATTCAAATTTCTCTTTATGATATAGAGACAATGAGCAACTGGTCTTATCTTCTTTGAATTCAAACAATTTGGTGAACAATGGTGGTTCCAGTTTGAAATCTTCAACTGATTTTATACTTTTTGAATTCTTACCATTTAATGGCTGACTTCCCATGCCACATGAATGAAAAGACCCCTACATTAATGAACAAGTCTGTTACAAAGTAAAACAACCTTATTTGAATTAATTACTTTTCTTTACATGCTGTTAGAAAACATTTTTTTACTTTAGTAACCATAACGGTAACTTTCTTGAAGGGGTGGAAAATTACTTTTCTGCTTCTCCGTTGAGCGGAAAAATACTTTTGGAGTTCTCTCTGTCTAAAAATCTGCCAAAGGAGAATTCTGGCCTATAGGGGTGCCAAAATGACATATATTGATTCCGTTGGCCTTTTCATATGCCGGATCTCTTATTAGATGAATTATATTTCAAAACTTCTTCACCTTGATAGTTTGGCGGAAAATGCATCTCGCGAGTCGAAACCCGCATGTAGAAGCAGAGGAGAAGCCATTTTCCACTTTTCTGCCTATGGCAAATTCCATGAAATTTTCTTCACTTGATCGTTTCTTTTGTTTCCCATAGGTTCGATATGAGTACTCAAAGCTTTCTTGTTCTTGACTTCCTCATTTTCCATCTTTATTTACCTCTGATATTCTTAAGTCTGTCAATTGCGAAAGGCACACTCCATATGTGATTTTCTGCCATGGAGAAGACAAAACTTGATTTCTTGCCAATTCTGCAACTTGAGGATATGAGGCAAAGTATTTCATCTGTAGGTGATTTTGAAGTTAGAATCTTTTAAAACATGGCCTTTACCAGATTGGGGACTTAACCTACCTGATAAAAACATGATTTCAGACCTAGAATCCGCCCAACTTAGGAAGGAGAAGTCAAGTTAGGGAAATCCGATAAAGGCCTTCTATCCTAAGGGGATTTCTAGACTTAGATTATGGACTTGCAAGAAACTTCCAAGACTAATACTACACATTAAACATCCATTTTTATCTTGAGGTATAAAGACCAAAAGTGGGGCAACAAAGCTAAAGTTGCTACCATAGAGATGAAGAAGAAAATTGATTTCTTACAAGCTACTGCGGTCTCCTTTGCTAACACAGAGAATGCTACAACATCAAGAAACAAAGCTTCTACTTTCAGAGACCATAGAAAATTATTTACTCCTAAAGATATTTAGCAAATTCAAAGGAGACCCCTTCCTATAGAAAGGTACAAAAAAAATTTACTTTCATGGTATTCCAGGTTACCCTAATGCATGACCAGAAGATATGGGAGAAAAACTTCCAAAATTTCTAGGAAATAATATTGTAACTTGTGAAGAGCATTTAAGAAAATTTGTTGATGTTATAGATGATCTAAATATAAATCACGAGGATGTCCTGATGAAGTTATTTGTTCAATCTCTAGTAGAAGATGCTAGGGAATGGTTTAGGAGTCTTTCTCATGGTTTTGTAGGAATAATGGATGAACTAATTGATCTATTCAAGGACCAATATGGTGATAAGACTAATGAAGGGTTTTTTCTAAATGAATTCAACAATATAAGGAAGAACTCAAATGAAGAAGTAACTGAGTTCAATACAAGATTCTAGCAAGCCATGCATAAGATTTTTCAAAAAATGAAGTTGGATCAAAAGGTATGTCTCGCCACCTATCTCAATGCTTTTGATTCAAAAATGGGTTATGCACTTAGAGATAAGAATCCAATAACCCTAACAGAAGTTTACAAAACAACTGTAAATATAGAGATGAATAGGAGGATATTAGGAAAATTGGGTAAAAGAGATGATCTATGCTTTAGTAGGAGTAGTTAAAAAGAGCCTGAATACAGAGACTACAAAGCTCCAAAGGATAACAAGCCATCCTATAATAATAACTATAACCAACAAAATATGATGCAAAATTATCCCTATGGTACCAAATTCAAAGATGGAAAGCCTATTGCTTCATCAAGGAAAGACAAACCAAAAAATAAGACTCCTGATCCCCTACATAAAATTACTATTCACATGTGTAATGATGATTTTTGGTGTGGGGCTTGTGAGGCACCACACAATCCTCATTTTTGCATTGTTTCCTTAGATTTAAAATAAAATGAAGAGAAAGAATAGGATGAAAATTAGTTATGTGATTATAGTATGACTAATGATTATTCATGTCATGATGTGGATTCTGATAATGAGACTGAGAATCATGACATATATGGCTCACAATGTAGAATGGAATTTCATCAGCAACAAATCTTTTTAGATTGTGAAGAAGAAGAAAGGGTTGATCACATAAGGTGTTATGCCCAAAGTAGTCAGGAACTTGCAGTACTAAGAAAAGCCTCTGATGAATAAAATGATAGGCTTACTGCTGACTTAGTGAGTAAAGAAAGAAACAACTACCATTTAATAAATAGAGTTGTGGGTGGTGTTGGTAGTCAGTCATCAGGCATCTTCATCAAAGAAAATAAAATAGATGCCAAATATGTACCAAAAGGAAATGGACCTAGGGAAGATGCAAACAAACCTAAGCTCAAAATAGTAAACAAAGATAATGAACCAAAAGATGTACATGTAGAAAAGGCTAAAGTGCCAGAAGCAAGTTCTTCCTCCCCCAAAGTTGAAAATAAAAGACCTAAAAAGGAAGAGCCTATTGTGAACATTCAGATAGAGGAAAATAATATTACTGTAGAAAAACCTAAAACCTCTTATGTAAAGTATACTCCAGTGGAAATGAGCCAGTGTTTATCTCAGATGACTGTGAAGGTCCCATTCCTAGAGATGATGAGAATAAAATAATACAAAGAAAAGTCCTTTCAGTGTTAAATCATCTATCACAAGTAAAACCTTAGAAACCAAAACATATTGAAAAGAAACTCAATAATAAGGGAAAGGAGCCTGAGGGGATGATTTCTAAGATCCTTCAGATTTACCTTAATACAAATAATTTTGTAGGGGTTGTTCACCCCTTTTTATTGACATTGGTAATAAATGGAAAGATGCTCAAAAATTGTATGATAGATTCAGGACAATCCAATACAGTCATCCTACATAAATCATGAGATCCATGGGATTGGAAGTAGATACTTCTCATTTGAGGTGTCAAGCATTGGATTCAAGAGAAATCCTTGTTGTTGGAACCATTGAAGCCTTACCTTATAAATTAGCCATATTTCCAGATACAGTGTTGACTATGAGTGTACTGGTGGTTGATATCTCACCACATTATGCCATGTTGTTGTCTAGAAAATGGAGTGCTTCAATGGGGGGCATTATTCACTGTGATTTATCCTATGCTACTTTCAATATAGTTGGGAATAATGTAAATGTGTATAGAGAGGGAAGAATTCCTCATATGATAGAATTACATGGGGATACAAATATTAATTACTGTGTTGATATTGACATGGAAATTTTAGAATCCAATGGAGTACTCACCAATGTAAAGATGTTGATCCTTTGGTAAAAGAGTTGAATACATAGAGTGATGGTTTATGGAAAATGTATTTGGATGGAGCATGTTTAAAATAAGGATTAGGAGATGGAGTTCTACTTATCTCCCCATCAAGTACCACATTCAAATATTCTTTTCTTCTATCTTTTCAGTGTACAAATAATACATCAGAATATGAAGGTTTGTTTCTAGGACTAGAAATTGCTACTAAACATGGTATAAAATGTTTAAAAGTATATGGTGACTCTAAGTTAGTAGTAGCCCAAGTAAGATCCAAATATGCAGTAAAGAATGATAGATTAAAATTGTATAAGTATGCTATTTGGGATCAAATTGAACTTTTTGATGCCTTTGATATTAGTTGGATAGAAAGGTCTAAGAATATTATGCCAGATTTCTTAGCAAATGTTTCTTTGAAAACTAATGATCAGACCTTAAATGGGGTATCAATAGTAGAAGTCAAGACAAGACTAGTTGTCCCTAACAATATCTACAACTGGCAAGTATTCCAAGATGACCAAGACATCCTTAGATTTGTTCAAAGCCTTGATCATTATGAAGACCAGTAAATAGATTGCAATAATTTACTTGAGGTAATTGATGGTAGGGATTGTATACTGGGGGATGAGGTTGTCCAACTCAGTTCTAACCAGATTCCTAAGGGATTGGTAGAACTAGAGGCATTTTTTACTAATCAGAGTGATCATACATTAGGAGTAAGCAATGCCAAAATTGAGGATCTAGAGGAGATAAATTTGGGATCGCAGACCACTCCTCAAATAGTTTATATTGGAAAAGGACTAGATTCTCATGTTAGAACCAATCTGATAAAATTAATGAGAAAACATAAGCATGTTTTTTCTTGGTCATATGAAGACTCACAGGCTTATAGAGAAGATCTTTTCCAGAATGAAATCCCACTCAAATCATATGTAAAACTATTCATACAAAAATAGAGACCTATTAATCCACTGTTGGCTCCCAAAATGTAACAGGAGCTTATGAAATTAAAGGATGCTAGAATTATCCAGCCTATCAGGCATTCCACTTGGGTTTCAAACCTAGTACCAGTAAGAAAAAATGGTGATATAGGACTGTGTGTTGATTTCATAAATCTAAACATTACTTCTTTGAAAGATAATTATTCTCTACCAAATATGGAAGCAATGTTGCATAAGGTTACTGGTTGTGAATTGTTATCAATGATGGATGGATTTTCAAGCTACAACTAGGTACTTGTAAAAGAGTCAGAGTAGTTTAAGACTACATTTACTACTCCAAGGGGAACCTATGTCTATATTAGAATGCCATTTGGACTAATAAATGTAGGAGCAACTTTTTCAGAGAGCCATGGATGTTGCTTTCAAAGAGTTCATTGATTTATTCATGGTTATTTATCAAGATGATTTAACTACATATTCCAAAAAATCTGAGGATCATTGTGAACACTTAGGAAAATTTTTTAATAAGGCTTTAGAGTATGGTGTTTCATTGAATCCCAGAAAATACTATTTTGCAGTAAAAGAGGGGAAGTTGCTAGGACATATAGTGTCCAAAGATGGAGTGAGGATTGACCCTGAAAGAGTAGAAGCCATTCAAAAGGTCATTGCTCCAAAAAATTTAAAAGGAGTGCAATATTTATTAGGAAAGATAAATTTTGTCAGAAGATTCATAGCAAATTTTGCAGAAATTGTCAAACCAGTTATCAAGTTGCTAAAGAAAGATGCAAAGTTTCAATGGAATGAGGAAGCTCAAGTAGCATTTGAGAGAATAAAGAAAGCAGTACAAGAGGCACCTATTTTGAAATCACTAAATTATAGTAATCCCTTTTCTTTATTTTCATTTTCATCTTTTCACACTATAGTTGTTGTTCTATAACAAAAGGATGAAGAGGGTTTTGAACATCCAATAGCCTTTTTTAGTAAATCTCTTCAGGCTGCAGAACTGAACTATGAAATGATGGAGAAGAAGACATATGCTTTGGTAAAAGCTGTAAAATATTTTAGACCTTATTTAGTTTGTGATAAGGTGCTTGCATATGTGCCTCATTCAGCAGTAAAAGACATTCTTACCCAATCAGAAGTAACTGGTAAGAAATGTAAGTGGATTAACAGAATTCAGGAGTTCAACTTAGAAATCCAAATTACAAAATTGGTGAGAGGTAAGGGTTTGGAAAAACTCATGATAGAGGAGAACTTGGATTTAGTACAAGTAAATAATATAGAGATACATGATCATAAAATCACAAGTATAGAGAAACAACCATTTTATGCTGATATTGTGTATTTCTTAAAAAATTGCAAGTGTCCTAATTCTATGACAAATAACCAAAAGAGAATTCTTAGATTGAAGGCTCAGAAGTACACTTTATTTCAAGGAGATTTGTATTGGAAAGACAAAAATGGTGTATTATTACTATGTCTAGGTCAAAGCCAATCTGAAAAGGTGTTAAATGAAATGCATGCTAGGGTATGTGGAGGTCATTTTTCTGCCAATACTAATGCCCATAAGATTCTAAGGGCTTGATATTTTTGGCCCAACCTATTCAAAGATACCCATGCATTTTTCAAAAGACGTGAGCCATGCCAAAGGTTCACAAATAACTAAAAATTTTAGGAGCCTAGTTGCTGAACCCTGTGAGTGTTGAAGCCCCTTTTGCTATGTGGGGAATTGATTTTATAGGAGAATTTTTAGAAAAATCCAGTGGAGGACACAATTGGATACTTGTAGCCATAGATTATTTTACAAAATGGATTGAAGTGATACCCACCAAAAAGGAAACAAGTAAGGTAGTTACTGAGTTTTTAATGGAAAATATTTTAACTAGATTTGGTTTGCCTTCAAAGTTACTAATGGATAATGGCATGTGTTTTAGATCTGATGAGATAAAAGATTTCTATGAAAAGTATGGGATAATAATGTCATATTCATCCCCATACCACCCACAATTTGAGTCTCGTAACAAAAGTATATTGAAGATTTTGAAAAAGACTCTTTAAAAGAATAAGAGAGCATGTCATACAAAACTTAAATTGGCATTGTGGGCTGATAAGGTAACGGTCAAGAAAGTGATAGGAAAATTACCATTTGATCTTGTATATGGTATGAAATCAAGAATGCCTATTAATAATTTGTTACTAATATACCAGTTTATACAAGAGGAGAAGTTAGAAGTTTGTGACTATATGTAGTATAGAATGATGCAATTGGCAGAGTTGGATGAGATAAGAAAGGATAGCTAGAAAGAAAATATTAAATTGAAATAGAAAATGAATTATCTTTTTGATAAAAGGGCTACTAATAGAAAATTCCAACCAGATGACTTGGTACTCCAGTGGAATATCAGAGCACAAGACAAAGGGAAGCATAAGAAGTTTGAGTCATTATGGCTTGGACCCTTTGTTATTTCACAGAGCTTTGGTAAAGATTCCTACTTGCTAAAGAATATGGATGGAAAATATTTTGAGTTGCCAGTGCATGGGCAATTTCTGAAACCTTTTTTCAATTCAAAATCAAATTTGCATGCACAAGTAAGTATGTATCATATGTATATAAGTGTGTTCCTTTCTGTTGTGTGTTTCCTTTCTGTAGTAGGTTAGTCAGCATTGCCTTCATTATTATTTTTTTAAGTAGTCTACAACCAGAGATTCTGTGGTTCTTGATATAAACTTGCATTTACACATCCTCAGATAGAGCCACTGTTGGTTGTATTTCCAGTTTTTGAGTTTTCCCTAAATTTTTTTGAAATTCTCAGTTGTATCCATGCTTAAGAATTAAAATTCTTATCTAAAACAAAAAAATCCCTCTGCAAATAATCATTTGATCCATAAACCCAGCAAGAAATGTAAAAAACCCTAAGTCCAAGGTCATCTCTATTTGAAAATGTGAAAAATCCCTAATTCTGTAAAAGATGTTCTATTCTGTCATTACTTTTTCAAGAAATCTGATCACTTAAAACATGTGTTTATTTTATGTCATTACCTTTGGTCGCGAAGTCTCTTTACAAAATCAGAATATTCCTTACCTTTTAGAGACTTAGCGATTTATTCTTAGTCGGGTTGTCTCCTTAAGAAAAGAATATGCTTTCAGTTCTTATGAGACTTGGTGACAACCATTCTATTTAAAGCTAATCCAATGGTGGTCAGAAGATCTCTAGATGAAATCAGAATTAGTGAATTTTTATGGTGACTTTGAGTTTGCTCAGTCGCATTGTCTCGAAAAGTGAACCGGGTTATATATTGAGTTAAGGGTTAAAATTTCATTGTAGTCACTTTGTCTTTGAATGTAATATGAGTTAAGTTAAAAGTTATGAGATTCAACGACAACAGTGTTGGAGATTTGCTTCTGTGCAAATAGTTGATTGTATGTTTGTCATTGATGACAACATATAATATACAACGGTGTTCTATATGAAATTATTAGCACAAATGTTTCTAAGCTATGTGTGTTTATTTCCATGGTGTATACATGTTCTAGATGCTAAGTGCATTCACGTTGTGTTAGATATGAAGTTTCAGTTGAGTTATGTTAATCAATTATGGCACTTACTGTATGCACCCTAAAATGGTCGCCTAGACTTTGGGCCCCATTTATTATTTTATCAATTTATCAAATTTTTGAATCAATGCTTTGGAACATTTTCAATTCAAATCAATTTCCTTGATCAAATTGTAA
>MU224650.1:470770-527162 GCA_018584345.1 Thuja plicata | reverse complement strand
CAAATGTTTTTCATGCAACAAAGTTGGTCACTTTGCATCCAAGTGTCCTACAAGAGTCAAGAAGTTCATATCAGATTACAAGCCCAAGTACACTAAGGAATGCTATCATGCTGAAGATGGTGTAACTAAAGATGATTTGGGAGAAGATGAAATTGGATTCACTGCCATTAAAAATATTGAGAATATGATTGAAGAAATGGATAAAGAAGATGAAGAAAAAGAATAAGAGTTAGCATTAGTTACCAAAGATGACATCAGAACTGACTGGATCATTGACAATGGATGTTCACACCACATGATAGGAGACAAAGAAAAATTTGTACATCTAGACAAGTACAAAGGTGGCATGGTTAGATTTGGAGATAACACTCCCAAACCTATCATAGGTAGAGGATCCATCACCTTAGATGGAAAGAACAACACAAATGATGTTCTTAATTTTGGTGGTTTGCATCACAACTTACTAAGTGTTGGACAATTGCTAGACAAAGGATATTAGTTGGAATTCAAGAACAATAGTTGTATTATCAACAACAAAGGAGACATGATTGTATCAGGTTCAAAAACTAAAGGTAATGTTTTCCAACTTAACTCTAAAGTAAGTTGTTTTCTTGCAAAAGTGGATGACAGTTGGTTATGGCACAAGAAAATTTTTCATATCAATTTTGACAACATAGTCAAGATAAGTAATGTAAAGGCAATAAGAGACCTTCCAAGTATTGCAAGACCAGTTGACACCATGTGCAGGGAATGTGTGATGGGGAAGCATGTGAGGACCTCATTCAGGAGAAAACAAGACTCTGCTAAAAACAAATTAGATCTAATACACATAGACCTATGTGGACCAACTCAAACAAGATAATACTACAGAGAAAGGTATTTCATTTTGTTTGTTGATGATTTATCAAGGATGATGTGGCTTGCATTCCTCAAAGACAAATATGAAGCTCTTGAGAGGTTCAAAGTGTTCAAAGCTAAGGTTGAGAATGAATCTAGATTGAAGATAAAATGTCTAAGATATGATAGAGGAGGAGAATTCACCTTTGACTAGATTTATGATTACTATGAAGAACATGGAATCAAGAGATAGTTAAGTGTACCTAGAACCCCTCAGTAGAATGGGATTTTAGAAAGAAGGAACATAATAATACTTGACACAGTGTGCACTATCATGATTGAAGAAAAGGTTTCCCATTCCTATTGGAGAGATGTGGTCAATACAACAGTCTTTACTATCAATAGAATACAATTGAGGCCAGGTGCAGACAAGACACCCTATGAACTTTGGTTTGGTAATGTACCTACTATAAAATACTTTAAAATCTTTGGAAGCAAGTGCTACATCAAGAGAGATTATAGCATTGGCAAGTTTGATGCTAGAAGCGATGAAGGTATTTTTCTTGGTTACTCTACTTAAAGAAAAGCCTATATATATTTTAATCTAAGATTAAATAAGGTCATTGAAAGTACTCATGTGAATATTGATGAGAAGTTTATGATTCAAGAAAGATATTATGAATGTGCTCCCATGATTGAAGATGAGCCCAGACCCATCAATAAGGACACAGTTATTGAAGAAATGTTTGACAGTATTGATGTTTCATGTAATAATCCTGAACCAAGTGAAGAAGAATCACAGATTACAGATGAAAGTATCACTCTGAAGAACTCAAAATAAAAATCCAAATACAACTCTAAGAAAGACATCATTGGAGATCAGAGCACTAAAGTCTTGACAAAATCCAAAGAAAAAGGTTCAACCATTGATGAAGAGCTATGCTTACTTTCATAGATTGAACCCTTAAGTGTAGAAGATGCATGCAATGATTCAGATTGGAAAAGTGCTATGAAAGAAGAATTAGATCAAATAGTCAAGAATGATACATGGGAACTGGTCCCTAGACCACATGAAAAGAATTTGATTGGAACAAAGTGGATATTCAGGAACAAAATGAATTAAGAAGGAACAGTGGTAAGAAACAAAGCAAGATTAGTATGTAAAGGATATGCACAAAGAGAAGGAATAGAATACACTGATACATTTTCCCCTATGAGAAGACTAGAAGCTATCAAGTTGTTTATGTCCTATGAAAGATTCAAGAACTTTAAATTATATCAAATGGATGTCAAGTCAACTTTTCTGAACGGTGACTTGAAGGAAGAAGTCCAAATAGAGCAGCCTGAAGGATTCAAACTTTTAGACAAACCAGACATGGTATGAAAATTAAAGAAAGCACTTTATGGACTTAAATAGGCCCCAAGAGCTTGGTATGATAGACTTGATGGTTACTTAACAAAGATAGGATTCACAAAAGGAGCAGCAGACTCTAATTTATTCATAATAGAGACAGATGAAGGATTACTACTCGTTGCTATTTTTGTTGATGACATTATCTTTGGAGGTAATGACAAAATAAGTGTAGGATTTTTCAAGGAGATGAAAAGTGAGTTTCAAATGAGCATGATTGGACCTATCAAATATTTTCTTAGATTGAATGTAAAACAAACAGACAAAGGCATATTCATAAATCAGTCTAAGTATGTGAAAGAGATATTGAAGACTTTCAAAATGGAAGATTGCAAACCAGTAAGCACCCCCATGATAACAACAAGAAAGCTTTCTAAAGATGATGATTCCACAGTAGTTGACATGACTCTATACAAGTCTATGATTGGAAAACTCATATATCTTACTCAATCTAGACTTGATATTTCTAATGCAGTTGGCATTGTTGGCAGATTTACAGCTAAACACAAGAAAAATCACCTAATGGCAATAAAAAGAATATTCAGATACTTAAAAGGGACTATAGACTATGGTTTATGGTATCCTAACTAAGAGAATATACAACTTCATGTGTATACAGATGTAGATTGGGCAGGTTGTGTTGACGATAGAAAGAGTACATTAGGAGGAGCAGTATTTCTTGGAGACAGGTTGGTCACTTGGACAAGTAAAAAGAATAATTGTATCTCTTAGTCAACAATAGAAGCTGAATATGTTGCAACAACATTGAATTATTCAACAATGGTTTGGATCAAATAGATGATTAAAGACTTTGGTATTTAGATTGATTATCCTATTGTTATTCACTGTGATAACACTAGCACTATCAATATGTCAAAGAACCCTATGATGCATGCAAAGACAAAACACATTGAGATCAAATATCATTTTCTAAGAGAAAAAGTTGCAGACAAAGAAGTAAAGTTGGATTATGTGAGCACTAAAGAACAACTAGCAAATATTTTTACAAAGCCTCTATCAAAAGATACTTTTGATTATCTCAAGGAGAAGCTAGGAGTAATTCCCTTTCTTGAGTCTGATTAGAATTTGCAAAAAAGAGCATCAGTCATTGGTGACTGGTGAATGGTTGACTACTCTACTTCTAGAGTAGTACCTGAGCTTAATGGCGTTTGGCACCCTTTTCTATTGATGTGAAAGGGGAAGTATATAGTAAGGGGGAGCATATACTCTGGGGGAGTATATAGTCAGAAGAGTAGCAGAAGTAAAGAGGAACCTTTGATGAGGATATTGAGAAGATTCTAAAAAGAAGGAAGACACTTTGAGTTGATGATATCATATGTTGCCATCAATGTCAAAGGGGGAGATTGTTGGAGATTTGCTTCTATGCAAATAGTTGATTGTATGTTTTTCATTGATGACAACATATAATATACATCGGTGTTCTATATGAAATTATCAGTACAAATGTTTTTGAGCTATGCATGTTTATTTTCATGGTGTATACATGTTCTAGATGCTAAGTGCATTCATGTCGTGTCAGATATGAAGTTTCAGTTGAGTTATGCTAATCAGTTATGGCAGTTATAGTGATTGAAGATTATCTATGAAGATCCGATGTAATTACATTATTTCTTTTTGTTACACCTATCTTTGGGATATGCATGTTTTTATTCATGTTTAGTTATGAGTTAAAGATAATTATCTAAAGGCATGAAACATTTTCTATCAGAATCATGATGTTGGAGTTGATTTGGTGGAGCCAACTTTGTGAAGCATCACATCCATCTAGTTTGGGTTGTGTGATTCTAATCAGGTTGCATGCTTGATGCAATCATCTAAAGAAGTATTGAAGAGACTCCTAAAGCCAACTAAGATCACATCCTTTTGAGAAGATATTTATAGTAGTTCATTTGGTGAATGCTAAGTGTGAATGAAAAGAAAAGAGATAGAAAATGTACAGAACAAAATGTCTATTGTTCTGAGATAGTAGAGGCATTTCATTCATCAAGAAAACATCTATGTGAAGAAGAAGTGGAAGAATACAACACACTAGAACTCATCAAGATAGCAGGTCTACTCAAACAGTTCATTTATTAGATATAGTGCATATCTGTTCTACTGAAGGTTGCAACCTTCATCATTTTAACAGTGAGCTTTTTGGACAGTGAGTCCTCACCCCTAACATGGTTATTTGTAAAAGACTCCTAACAGGGTCAGACCCTTAACTAGGTCACTATACTTATTGTATTGTAAAGAAGAACTCCTAACAGGGTTGCCAGATCTCCTAACATGGATAATTATACTGACGTACAGTTCTTTGTGGGTGCTAATTCCCAGCGGGGTTTTTACCTATTTGGTTTCCCCGTAACCAAAATTGTTGTGTTGTATCTTGTATTATATGAATGTATTAATACTTAATGTTATTCTATAATTAAAAGAAGAAAGCAATTAAACTTGCTAATAACTGATTCACCCCCCTCTCAGTTATCCCTTGGGACTATTCTAAAAAACCGTTCATCTTTAGTTAAGATCCTGCGGTGGTCAGGTTGTCTCATGATAAACACTATAGTTTGAAAATCATCTAGTGACACTGAGTTTACATAGTCGCATTTAAGTCTTCTAAGTTGAACCAAAGTTAAAAGATGACTTTCAATATTTATGTTGTCGAGTAGTCTCCAAAGAAAGTATAAGTTAAGTTAAAGATCATGAGATCTAGAGACAACCATGAGATCAAAAGGAAATCCAACAGCTAGTGTTAAAGTTTGGAAAGTCAATGGTTATTCATAGATTAAGAGACAAAGAGATAAATTGAGACGTGTTCAAAAATATGTAGCAGTTATAAAGGTATAGTCGTGTGGTCTCTAAATAACATCTAGGGACTTAGAGATGATGGTCGCGATATCTCATGATAAATTAGGCTTTTCATTGAGAATCATCAAACTTGGCAAGGACCGTCAGATGCAAATAAAGGAAGATTAACGATAGTCAGGTTGTCTCCAGGTAATTGTTATAAGTGAAAAATTATTCAGCAATCATGAGGTAAGACTATAGTCACATTGTCTACAAATAATTTATATAAGTGCAAAATTTCTCAGCGATAAAGAGATAAAGGCATGGTCGCCAAGTCTCCAAATGGAAACCAAGCGGTTTAAAAGAGCTAGTAAACTTTCGATGACCGAGTCTCAGAATGAAACCATAGTTAAGGGAAATTATCAATGATAAGGAGATAACACAGTCGCAAAGGTCGCTAGAAGGGAACCAAAGTTATAGTTGCCAGCCAATAGGAAATAAGAGATCTTTCTATGGTGTAAAACGTAGCTGACCTATATTCAAATAAGCAATCAGATTTGATCCACATCAAATACAATAAGGATTTTTAAGAAAAAGAACTCATTCAAATTTGATTTCCTGTCACTTTCAGAGGCTACAGCTAGGAAAATAAATTAATTTCACAGCATGAAGAATTGAATCCAGATTTGACTAAATTCGCAAATTTATGATTGCGCATTGATGGTTCTGAGATAAATATGGGTTACTGTTAATAATTTCATTTACCAAAAAGCTTTATTATTTTCAGAGCGAATTGTGCTAAGTAATCAGTGTGTGCAAAAAGTAGAGCTACGATAATTTGAAGAGTGAAACAGGCAGGAATTTAGTCCAAAATCATAGTGAATTTGAGTGATAATCAATGCTTAGGAGTTCAAAGAATTGAGTGATTAACAGATTTGTGGTGAGGCTTTTGAGGAGATTTGTTTCAATATCAGTAAGAGAAAAGGTGTGATCAAAACAGAAAGAAAATTGATTCAAGCACTAAGTGTGGCTTCTACCAGTGGGAGAAGCAGAGATGTCAAAGATGACATGAAAGGAAAATGAAACTATTCAGATGAATTCCTCACATTGCTACCGAGATCAAGCCATAATAGAAAGGTAAATCTGGATATTCTCCTTGATGATTTATCAAATATTAGAGATGCCAAAACCCTAGGTTCTTCTGGCTATTCATTATTTAATTAATTTTTTAAGAATAGTGATGAATCTATGCCAATCTCAAATACCTGGACATGTGGATTAGCTAAACCTTTAGTACAAGATGTATTTGTTGATGCCAATTTCATCTTAGAATTGGCCAGTAGGTATGATATCCTCACTAAGACCATCGAAAAGGCTGATGGAAAACCCTTAGTTATCGTAGCCAGGAATTCCTTTATGAAGGCTTTGATCGTGTATTACCCAATGTCTACGGAGATCAATTTGAAAAGATTACAGAATAGGTATGAGAGCGAGTCTAGTGTGGTATCAATATTGATTCAAGAGAATCACGTGCCCAAAAAAATGAGAAATTACATAGCACCTATCCCAGGGACTACTCATTATTATAAGGATTTAAATTTTTATATCAAATATATCTCCTATGCATTATGCAGAGTTTTGGGGGTAGATGTAGGACCTGAGAGGATTACTTCAGATATCCTCATGATTGTTCTAGACATGCAAATCCCTCATATCAGCACCAGCTATGACTACATTCAAAATATAATTAATAGAATGCATGAAAGGTTTGTGCAAATCATCAACAAGGAGAAAAACCCAAATTTATGAAATATTATATATTGATGCATTTGATTCTATACTATAATTTTCCACTCATGGATTGCTATAACTTGAGGCCATAGAGATTTTTTCAAAATCAACCCAACCCAATAAAATTCTTGTTGAGGGTATGGAATTACACCTCTAGAGATAATGATTTTTGTGCTTTTGAAAATTAGATGATATATCCAATCCTTAGGTCTATAGGTGTTGATAAGACCAGGTTACCAGTGAAGGTGCTACAACTATTAAGGCCTTGTGAATGTGGTGATAAATGACTAGAAGATCATAATTGGGGAGACTTCTTCTATGATAAGAATTACACTATGATAAGGGTGTATGGTTGCACTCACCCACCCCATGTTCTCACAATCCATGTACCACCAAGGATTGCAACAATGAAATTCATTAGATAGCTAATTTTGACAGACGGAGAAAACCTTGCTCCTCATAGGAAGGGTACATATACCCCAAGACAATTCAAGATATTCAACTTTACAATTGGCAAGAGGGCAGTGGATCCAGTAAATGAGTGGATAAGCCACTACAGAATGAATGTTGCCCTGTGTAGATTTGTGGACACAGAGGGATTTATAATGAGTGCTAAGAAGCTCTTCACTCCTACCATTCCCTATAACAATGAACAAGAGCAATGCATGGAGGAGGACCTCATCAAAAACATGATGGAGCATGAGGAGATCAATCAAAGAGAAAATAAATTTAATGAGTTAATGGATCTAGAGAGATAGGTGAAAAGGAAGGGATTTTATTTTAAAGGTTTCTTCCCTGATTTACCATATTCTAAAAGACTAGATGCCATGATTGAGTCACACAATGTGTTGTGTGAACAACTGGAAGATGTGCTAGTAGTAAAGGAGAAGGGCCATGAAGAGCACTCTTCATCAGAGTATGAAGAGGAAAGTGAAGGAGGGTACTCAGTACCTATCCCTCTTCCAATGGATTAGCCATTAAATGAAGAACAACTAGGAAAGTGGAAACAAGGAGAAAATGTGATTGACCTAACATAGTTCCTTGAGGTTGACATTACAAATGAGCCCCCTTTGAAGAGACAAAAATTTGAGATTGGGGAGTCATCTCATGAGAAGAAGAAAGAGAAGAAAAAAGATATAATTGGTTCTCTCATCAGCAACAATTTTTAAGTGATCATAATATTATCAAAACCAATGAGTTTAAAGAGTTCCTTATTTGGAATAAACAAAAACAAGTGGGTGCACAACTGCAATTGGTATGAGGGGACCCAGTGACAAGTGAAGCCTTGAAATAATTGTAGGATTATGATCTTGAATTAGAGAGAATGACACCAGAAGAGGCCAAACAACTGATAAAATCCAGTGGTATGTTATTAGTTGAAGGTTGGGATTTATCCTCAACCTTCATTATTGATTAGATAAGGAAACAACCTAATGTCAAATTTTCATTAGAGGTCCAAGTTAGGGGCATTATTAGAGGATTTGGATACAATCCAAAATCCTAGGCACTTGCAATGTGGAGCTTAGCTGCAAAAGATTAGAAGCCATCAGTGCTGAGTATTTATGAGAAAATGAAAGGGAACAAGATCATTTGATCTATTCAAAATACTGGGGAATTAGAGATTTCTCAAGTGCTCACCCATTTTGCACAATTAAATAAGGCTAAGACTACCCAATTATCCAAGAGGTTCAACAACTTAGCTGGTGAAACAAGTGCCATTGTTAAGGATAGAGAGTTGTGTCTTATCAAACTCAATACACAAGAGAAATTGATAAATGAATTGACACAAAAAATAATAGATATGTATGAGGTTTCCCCTGCTGAGCCTAAAGAGGTAACAGATGCTGAGATCCAAATAGAGAAAACATAGTATGATGGAGCAAAAATAGAGAAAGCAATCAAAGAGCATAATAGTGTCATTTTGGGAGCATTGATGAAAATTTTGCAGCATAGGATAAAGACAATAAAAGATAAAGATGATGTTGTATATGATGCATATAGTAAGTTTCCTAGTTTGCAAGTCAATGTAAACAATTTTGTTACAATTTTGAACCCATATTATGCTACATGGTCAGTAAGAACAAGTTTATTTGAGAGGTTAGCATCATTGCAACCAATAAGATCTGATTTTCTAGAGATAGTTATCCAAGTGGTGGAGGAAATAGAGAAAATAGGATTTACTTTATCATTCTTTAAGGGTAAAGTAAATTATATTGAGGCCAGGATGAAGATGCTCAGGCCTGATTATAAAAACATTTGTGCCATCAATAAGGTCAGAAGACAAACAAATCAAGCCACTAGAGGCATGGATATAAGGGTTTGACAATATAATGTCTAATAAAGAGGTTTACATTTATGATAAAGGTGAATTAGATATGGAGAGATACAATAAGATTTCAGATGAAGCCTTTAAGGCTGAGATAGATTTTAATAGATTTGTTACAGATGTCAAGAGTATTACTGATGCTAGGTGGGACAGATTAAAAGTAAAATTGGAAAGCATTCAAAGCTTTAATTGGCCTACTGATGTAGAAGTGACAGTATGGGATGTACTTACAAATCCAAGAAAGAAGAAAGTTGCTGACATTGATCAGGACATCTGGGATACAGAGTAAAAGACATCTAGCACCTGCTCTTTGAGCACAGGAAGGTTAGTTACTTTGAAGACTAGTGTAAATTAGCCATGGTGGTAGTCACTAGATCTTGCTACAAATATCAGAAGCTATCCTGAACATATATAGACAAAGGTGCCAGAGTTCACAAAAGGACAAAAAGCAAATCAAATTTCATTCTTCAATTTTGTCTGTCCACCGCTTGGTGTTTTCTTATTTTTTGTCTCTTCTTTGTTTTTTAGGGTTAGGTCTTCAAACCATCGAAATATTTTTTTATCCTTGTCTTAAGGATTCCAAGATGGTTTGAGACTATATATATGATAAATTGTAACCTTTTTCAAGAAAAGAAGAGGTTGGAAATTTTTGATGAAATAAAATTACAAGGCAGACTACTAAAATTTGTCTAAGCCTTTGTACTATTTGTCTATCTGAATGTATTTGAAGCAGTAAGACATTAATACAAATATTTTGCAATCTTTTTTCTGTATCATGGTTCTCTTTTAATATTTGTTATAGTTCTTGTATGTTTATTTGTAAGGCGCTTAGACATATTGATCACAAGGTGGTTGTGAAGTCATTTGTAAGCTCCTTCAAGGAAGGATTAATTATTTCAAGTGACCCAAGAGAACTCAACATTAGATTAAGGATTTGATAAGAGAGTTGTAGAACTTGAGGATAATATGTAGGGCATTTTATCTTTGTTGCAAGTATTTTATTGATCACCTTATTATGGAGTTATACCAGATATTGACTTATAGCCGAAGGATTAGGCACTAGTTTATAGTTGTCTAACTAATTGATTTATTATCCAGTATTTTAAAATTACTTAATCATTAACACTTCAAATATATATTCCATTCAAGTAATTGTGTTTGAGCAATATAATTTAGTTTGATGATTCGTTGAAGAGAGGATCATTAGGTTAACCCTCCTAAAATTAAAAGGAAGAAGGATAAGAATCCTTATCACATTACTATTTTATATTGTCAAGATAATAGTTTGGCTTATTGAGCTCTATATTAAGTTAATCATAGTTTTTGCATAGTTTTCAACTTATTGGTACAGTAAAAGGCATTCAAGAAACTAGTAAGAAGACATAATCCACTAAAATATATACTGATAGAATCAGTAATCATTCAAAGGTAATACTTGCTAGAGTCTATGGAACTCAAAAAAGGAGGAGGTAATAGTTTCCCTGGATATTATCTAAATCCTCATCTATTAGGTATTTCTCTTTCTTGAATTAGTTATTTCAATTTGGGAGTCATAGAGTTAAAAAAAATATTCAAGCATATTCAGGTTCAGCGAAAAAAATCCGTAAGAGTAACTATTACAAATGTCTGGCTCTTGGTAAGTTAAAATAGCTTAGATTTGTTTCTTGTAGAGTGATGTCTTCAATCTTCAATACCTTCACTAGATAGATGTAGCAGATTCTTTGTTATGTTCTGGTATGTGTTCTGCCTTGACTATTCCTCTTCTCTATAATCTATTTTACCTTTGATAGCATTGAGTCATCTCTCCCTTTTTGTGTATTCTCTTCCTTCTGTTACTTCTCTCCCTTTGATGTATATTTCATATTTACTCAATCTCTCCCTTTGGATAATGATATAATCTTTTCCTTAAAATGAGATAATCTCTCCTTTATGCTAATGTGAATTTATATCCCTCTTGATAATGAGATAATCTCTCCCTTTGAAAACAATGCCAAAAACATTTCTTCTATATCATCTTCCACCCTTTTTATAATATATTCCTTGAATTTCCCTATCCATCAGCAATACACTAACTCTAGTGTTCGGTGCAGATTTGTACCTTTCAATGTATAGATGTATCTATTTTTGTCCATCTTTGTGCTTGCATCAACATGATTGATCTTCTAATTTGTTATGGGTTGATGCAACCTTTTATTCAACTTACCAACCGATAGACAAGGGTTGTACCCCTAGTCTCTGTCTTAGGTACTCAAATATATCTTTCAGTAATTGCTTGGTGAATATATCAGCTAATTTCTCCTTTGATTGAACATATTCTAGTATCACCTCCTTTTCTTGCACTTTTTCTCTCAGATAGTGATACTTGATAGCAATATGCTTAGTCTTAGCATGCATTACTGGATTCTTATAAATGTTAATTGCACTGGTATTATCACAGTAGATAATTACTGGTTCAATAATCTTCATATTCATACCTTCCAATAACTATTCGATCCATGCAATATTGGAGCAATTTTTAGTAGTAGCCACATATTATTCTTTTGTAGTAGACTGAGAGATGCATCCTTGCTTCTTGCTGATCCATATGACAAGTTTGTCACCCATGAAGAATGCTCCTCCAGTTGTGCTCTTTTAGTCATCAATGTTTCCAGCCCAATCAACATCTGTAGAGACTTATAGCTCAAATTTTCCTTCTCTTTTATACCATAATCCATAGTCCTCGGTATTCTTCAGATATCTTAGAATTAGCTCGACAATAGCCATATGTGATTCTTTGGGATTAGCAGAGAATCTTTCAACTATTCCCACTACATGTGCTATATCTGGTCTGCTATGAACAACATACATTAGTTTTCCAATCATTGATCTATACAATGTTTGGTTCATCTCATTTGATTTGTCTTCTTTTGTCAGCTTACATCTGGCAGCCATAGGTGTTCCAACTGGTTTGGAATCTTCCATCTTGAATATATTCAACACTTCCTTAATGTATTTGGACTGAGTGATATATATCCCTGCATCTTATTGAAGAATCTCTAGACCAAGAAAGAATTTGATGTCCCCAAACATAGACATTTCAAATTCTTTTCTCATTTCATTAGAAAAGGATTTGCATAGCATTTCATCTCCCCCAAAAATGATATCATCAATAAAAATTTCAGCAATCAGAATATTACCATCAATATCTTCTTTTAAGTATAGATTGTTATTTTCACTTGTTCTTACAAATTAAATGATAATGAGATAGGAGTGAAGTCTTTCATACCAGTCTCTAGGTTCTTGTTTCAATCCATACAAGGCTTTATGTAGTCTACATACCATGTTTCTCTCGTTTGGATCAACAAAACCTTCTGGTTTCTCAATGTATACCTCTTCTTCAAGTATTCCATTTAGGAATGCAGATTTGACATCCATCTGGTATACCTTGAATCCTTTGTATGCAACATAAGAAAGTAAGATTCTAAATCCTTCTATTCTAGCAATGGGTGCAAAGGTTTCACCATAATCAATACATTCTTCTTGTGCATATCCCTTGCATACTAATCTTTCTTTATTTATAGTGACTTCTCCATTCTCATTTAGCTTGTTTCTGAATATCCATTTGGTACCGATGACATTCTTGTCATTTGGTCTCAGTACTAGTGTCCATGTACTTTTCTTCTCTATCTTTTCTATTTCATCATTCATAGAACTAACCCATTCCTCATTTTCAAGTGTAGTATTAACAGATTTAGGCTCAAAATCACAAAGTAAACATCTGGTATTTAGTGACTTACTTCTTGTTCTCATTCTAGCCTTTTGGTCTCCTATGATTTGATTCTTTGGATGATTTCTTCTGAAATACTTGGAAATTTTTGGTTCGGCTCTATGTTCATCATTTTGATCAGCTTATTGACCTTCATTTTTATCTCCAGCACTTGGAACATCATCTTGAGGATTTTCCTAATTTTTGGTAATTGTAGCCTAATGCTCAGGTGCAATGTTCTATTGCTCAGGAGCGATACACTATTGCTTGGGTATAGTGTGAGGTTCTGTATAAAAAAACTTGTTGTAGTCCTTTGGCTCATTTCTACTTTTATTATCATTCTTTTCTACAAATTCATCTATTTTCACATTTTCACTTTCAATGATCTTGTTAGATGACTTATTAAGACATTTATAAGCCTTTCTTTTGGTTGAATACCCTAGGAAGATACCTTCTTCACTTTTGGAGTCAAGTTTTCCATTTCTACCATCCTTCAAAATGTAACATTGACTGCCAAAGATTTTGAAGTAACTTACACTGGGTGTATGACCATACCAAAGCTCATAGGGTGTCTTCTTTGTGTCCTTCTTCAATTGTACTCTATTTAATGTGTATACAGTAGTACTGACATTTTCCCTCTAGAAATTTTGAGTGATTCTTTTCTCAATCATCAATGTTCTTGTATAGTCAATAATTGATTTTTTTCTCCTCTCAACAATTCCATTTTGTTATGGTGTTCTTGGTGTAGAAACCTATCTTTTAATTCCATGTGCATTGCAATAGTTAGTGAATTCATCTGAAGTAAATTCCCCTCCTCTATCTAACCTTAAGCATTTCAATTTCTTATCACTTTGTTTTTCTATCATAGCCTTATACCATTTAAACATTTTGAATGCTTTTGATTTATCTTTTAAAAACATAACTATCATCATTCTAGAATAATCATCAACAAAGAGAATGAAATACGTATCTCCATAGTAACTCTTTGTCCTCATGGGTCCACATAAATCAGTATGGACTAATTCTAGAATTTCATTAGATGTATGGACTTTACTCTTGAAACTATACTTTGTCATCTTACCTTTTTTACAATTCTTGCACATGATATGCTCATGCTTAGTCATGCTCGGTAAGCCTCTGACATTCCTTTTGTTTCTTATCTTTATCATATTGTCAAAATTCACATGACACAATCTTTTGTGCCACAACCATATGCATTCATTTCTAGTCATTAAACAAGTGATGTTAATGTCAATAAGATAGAAAAGGTTACCTTTTGTCTATTCACTAGTTCCGATCAACATTGTTGATTCATTGAAGATTTTTCCTTCTTATTTTCAAATTCTACTCCGTGACTTGAATTGTTCAGCTGTAAAACACTTAATAGATTATAATTCAGTCTATTTACCTAGTAAGCATTTTTACATTAGATCAGGTTATTTAACTTTATGGTTCCTTTACCTTCAACTGGACAAGGTGTGTCATTACCCATTCTTACTGAGCCACATTTATAGTATTCAAAAATTTCAAACTTTTTCTTATCACTGGTCATGTGGTGAGTGCAGCCACTATCTATGATCCAGACATCATTCTTACTAACCTTAGATATGTGTGTAGTTTCATACCTTTATTATTTTTCATCAGAGTCATCCTTCATGGCTACAAATACCATCTCAATGTCTTCTTTAGATTTGGTGTCAGTGTCATCAGCTCTATTCTCATCTAGGTAACAAGCTTTCTTCCCTTTGTCCTTGTAGTCTCGGGTATCTCTCTTGTTGTATTTTCAATTGTTTTGGTAATCTTTGTTATCACCTCTATAAAAATTCTTCTCATATGATCTATCATTACTTATGTCATATTTTCTTTTGTTAGGACATCTTGTAGCAATGTGTCCAACCTCTTTACAATTCAAACATACAAGTGGTAATTTACCTTTGTATTTACCTTTGCCTCTCTGCAATCTTCTTTCCATTAGTGCTTCAATCTCATCAAGTCCTTGATCCTCATTATCACTTTCACTATGATTTCTAATAGCATGTTTATGACTTGAATTACTTATTTTCAAAGAAGATTTGAATGAAGATTCTATAGATGGTAAGACACTATTATCAAAGTTATTCATCTTAAATGAAATTAGTCTACCAATTAGACTATCTAGAGTAAATGCATTGTTTGTAACTCCTTTCATTTCTCGAATAGAAGAAACTCTAATAGCATATACAGGTAGTAAGGTTCTTAAGATTTTACTTACCACTATCTCCTCTTCAAGTGTACCTCCAACTCCTTGGATAACATTGACTACCTCTTTGATTCTACAGCTATACTGAGTGATATTTTCTCCTTCTTTCATCCTTAGGTCATCAAACCTCCCTCTTAGGCTTTCTTCCTTGGCTCTTAGTACATTAGCATCTCCTCCATGTACCAGCTTCAACTTATCCCACATTTTTTTTACAGAGGTGCAGGTTTTGACATCTTCAAACTCAACATCAGAGAGTGATGATTCATGATGATCATTCTTTTCTCTTAATTTCTCAAGAGTGTGAGGTCCTATAGGCAACACATATTTAGTATCTAAATATTGAACATAATTTCCAATACCTAATAAGTGGAGTCTTATTCTGCTTTGACATGATGCAAAGTTGTCTTTATTCAACTAGGGCACATGTTGTCTGTTCATCTTGTGATCTTTTGCTTGAGTTGTTAAAATCCCTTTCTAAGCACAAAAGATCTGATACCAATTTTTAGTAATAACTGAGAGGGGGGGTGAATTATTGGCCTCAAAAATATTCCAATTAATCAACCCAAAAACTTAGTACCACAATATTAAGCCTCTAGTTATCTTCAGTCCTATAAGATGAATGCCTCCAAATATACTTATTAAATTAATACTGCTCAGAATGCTTTGTAAAACCTTATTCTGTATGTTTACCGAATCGTAGTCTTTCAATTTACCGAAAAATAGTAAATTACATAGAGTATACCAATCAATCCAGATTAGCTAAACACTGAAGTAGTGACTCATAACACATTGACACTTGGATTTTTAATGTGTAAATATTATTAAGGGAAAAACCACTTGGGATCAGTAACCCAAAATTTTCACTCTTCTAAAGTCATCTTGGTGAAGATCCAACCTTGTTAAAGGTTACAAACACTGTTAGGCGTGACTTTGTTAGAGGATTTAAAAGATTAGTTTGTCACTTGATATCGGGCATCTTTATGCTACCTTCCTTTTCCAAACACTTATGGATTGTCAAATGGTATCTGGCATCTCATGATATCTTCATGATCAAACTTTTTAATACTCGTTGGGATGTATCTCAATATAGAACAGATCTTTAGATCCTGCTCAATTAAGAGACTTTCTGTAACAATGGTTAAACTAAAACAGTATTATATGTTCACATATACAACTTATACTTGCAAATTTATAGATCTATTGTAAGCTCATAAAACCAATATGATCAATATATCTTTACAATACCTTTTCTCCACTTTTGTTCTGCTCGGTGATGCTATGCTTTGTTTCTCAGTGTCTATAGACATCTTTAGCTCTTTCCTCAGCTTGATTGATCAGGATTGTATGAATTTTTTCTTCATTAGTTTCTTTCCAGCATCCTCTTTTTCATTCACCCCCCTTCCCTCATTCATAAATAATTAAGTTGTCTCTTTATAGACATGATATCACTGTTTCTAGGTTCGTGACTTTCTTGATCTTGGCGTGATCCACAATTTTTGCCAATCAGATTTAAAGCATAACTCTTGTTTTATCTCATAGAGATCTTCTTGCCAACTAGACAAAACAACTTTAAATCCTTTACTTATCTCTATTTTTATCACGTCGATGAAAACAATGATAACTACTAGTTAAGTCTATATTTAGCTCTGCCAGCTAGATATTTTGTCATTTCTGAACTCCAGTTAATTTTGGTGTTTTAACTCTTGTTAGTTTTGGTCAACACTCTAGTTCTCCTTGAGCTTCTTTGTTAGGGTTGTCTATCCTTCAAGGTTGTACATCCTTTGGGCTTGTCTGTCCGTCGGGTTACACTATAATATTGGCCGTCGATTATGCTTTTGATTTTTCTCATCATTAATGTTCATCAATTTTCTTGATTGAGCATCACTGTGACTTAACTTTCATTTATCTCTATCCATCAAGTTCCACTAGACATCGTGATGACATTATTTTTCTAGTAGTACACTTAGTGACAAACATTGACATAGATCACCAGCAGACTAAAGCATTACCACCAGACATCAAGCATCACCAGCAGATTACAAGCATTACTGGCAAACAACAAGCATACCTGACAGAACACAGAGGTAATGAAAAAATGATAAGTATAAAAGTGACAAGCATCACTGGCAACCACAAGCATCACCGGTGACACAGTTTTCAGAACTAACCCGACAAGATCAAAAAAGGCATACCCGATGACAAGTTCAAGAAAGGAACACCGACGACCAAGAAAACTGACTGTCAGAACCGACAGACAGATAAAGAACCTGCAAATTGTGGATCTGAGTTTTACACGACAGATAAAGAAATGTAATTATATTTATAGAGTTTTATTTTTTTTTAAATCATAATTTGACAATCATGCAAGCTTTATGTGAATTATTTAAAGCATCTTAATGGATCTAAAGCATATCTAACTAAAGATCAAGGTCAAGTTGTAAGCCTTGGATCTAGAGTTAACTTGCGATGCATGAATCAAGAATTGAACCTAAATTAGTATAAATAGATGTTCAAACTCAATTGTGAGTACATGAATTCATTATTATTGATAGTCACAAAGAGCATCTAAGGAGCAAAAAGGCAGAATTCATGCAAAGGTTAGAAACATAATACATCAGTTGCCAAGAACACACAGAGGCTACTGACTAGCAGATAAAGGTATTATTCAATCATGAAAGGATGATTACAAATATGTATGAAGATTTATAGGATACGTTATTAGCAATTGAAGATTGCATATATCATTAGATCAAAGACTTATGTAGTTGCATTCTAACAAGTGCATCACATCTAAAATCCTTTTGTAGAAGGTGGACTTAACTGTTCTTTCCGAATCTCTTAATAGTGTTGCTAAAGCTTCAAATGAAGTAGATCTTAATAGGTCTCCACTGTAATACTCCTAATAGGGTAGGTCATCAGAAGTGACCAGTTGTAAGCCTTAACTGGCCCCTTCTTATTTGCAGAGAGTGAAGTTTTGTGGGTAACAATCCCCACTGCAGTTTTTACTTCCTTAACAGGAGTTTTCTACGATATCATATCTTGTGTCATGTGTTATCTAATTTCATGAATGTTTCTATTATTTTTACATATCAAAAGAATGTATGAAATGATTTCATATGCATAAAGAAAGATGAACAGAAAGATAAGTTAAAATTACAAATTGATTACTAAGGGTTAATGGGCTAACCAAGAAAATTTTTAGAGGTACTGATTCACCCCTCCCATCTCAGTACATCATCTCAATATAATTCCAACACATCAGTGTTTGTAGTCACTTACTGAATGCTTGTATTTTTAGCATTACTAAAATCATAATATTTATCTCTCTGATTCTTTGAAGTCTTTGACACTTTGAATATAACCGATTAGATTATTTCTAGTTGACATCAATGACAATACAATCCATTAACTAATTTAATGTCTTGCATTATCTTTCTGCATTTCTGTAAGCAACTTAACATCTTCAAACATTCAATCAGTTGCATGTCATAAAATTTCACATGAGCATGAGGCAATTCAACCAATTATTTTGAAGAACATTAAAAGTGTTGGGGATGAAGCTAGCCTTGGATCGCTTCACCTCCACTTCTGAATGAGAAGGATCTAGAACAAGTTAATAGCCTAAACATATTAAATAGTGACACAGAGACTGAAGATTTAAGAAATTTTAAAGTTGTGAAGAACTCACCCCTACCTCTAGTAAGTCTATATGATATGCTAGAAACTATGAATAATTATGGTACATTCAAAGGAATGAAGAAGAAAAATACAACACTCAAAGTGTAGAGAACAAGGTAAAGATTGAAGATGAAATTATTTATGCTTTACACAAGTTTAGATACACACCACTTGAGGTTATCAAGTTTTTTCCTATTGAGTTGTATAATAGCATAGATGCACAATGGAAATGTGCTATGAATGCTGATAAATAGATGAGAGAAAGATCTCTCATACTAACAGTACCAGACCTATTGGTAGAAGGAATTGAGGAGACATTGAAGCAACACTATAAACAATTCCTTGCAAAAGGAAGATCCTTAAGAATTATTATAGGAGATTTGGAGAAATTATAGTTAGAAATCTATTCCAAATGGAGATATATCTTCAACATAAAAGAGTTTGAACCACAAGATGAGGGAGCTAAGGAAAAAAAAATTGATGAAGTTTTCAAAGATGACCAAGGTTAGATAGATCCTATTGACCTAACAATCAATACTGATCAAGTTATAATTTAGGATATAAATGACAAAGATCCCAGAAAAATCATATCACAAGATGAGAATGTTATGGAGATTAGGAACACCGACATGGAACAAATGGATGTGAATGACAAGGATATTACTGATCCAAACCTACAACCTATGTTAGAACAAGCACATGCTTATCACACAACTCAAGGTGATAATGTTCCCATTGCTATGAATACAAATGAGGTGGCTACCAAACCTCAAAAGGATACAACACAAGATACCATAGATCAAATGAAGGAAACAGACAAGGACAAGGAAACAAAAAAAGAAAAGGATGTTGAGAAATAAAAAGACATAGAGAAAGATAAGGTCACTGAGACCCCAACAACACAAAACACTAAATCAATTCCCCCAACCAAGTCTGCTACACAACAACAAGAACCTAACAAGAGTGAATCAAAGGCACAAGGAAAAAAAAATGAGCCAAGAAGCAATAAAATGAGGATAATCAAGAGAAGAAGGAAGAATATAAATGAGAAGAGCATAAAGTAGACAATATTCCAATCGAGACAACATCCGATGCACTAAATGCATCATGTTCCCCTAAGAATTCACCAAGTGGAAGAATGATAGTAAAGAAGAATAAATACAAGAAGAGGAAGCATGTAGATATGAGACAACCAATCATATTACCTCAATTTGACCTATCTACTATGAGCCCTGATGTGATGACCGAGTATGTTGAGTTGTTCTAACTTAAGGCAATCCAAAAGAAGCTATTTGAAAAGAAAAAGAATACAAATGTTTTGGAAAGTATTAAGGATGTGTTACAAGTTATTGCACTAGATCCCACTATGGATGAGAAAGCTGATATAATTAGTCAAGTAGAAGAAATAGTAGAACAATTCTGAAATCCTAATCAGGTCACTACTAACTACATGATGAAAATTCATGCAAGGTAGATGGACTTATAGATGATTGAGACTGTACTAAAGAACATCACAGTTGATAAGGTACTACTTTCTGAGGCCTATATTGATATTGAGACAAAATTGTCAGATATTATTTCAAATTTTTAGAAGGTTTGTTTTATTTCAAAATTTATCAAGTACCTAAAGCAGAAAGAAGAGTTTATTGAGACTAAGCTGACCAAGCAGCTTAAAAATGTAACCACCAAACCAGGTTCCTTACAAATATATTACTCAAGGTTGAAATACTTAATGGGGATGCAACATGAACTAAGAAGAGAAGAGGATAAGAGAATAATGGGACTTCTTGAGCTACTGACATTCTTAATTCCCTACATTGAATTTATGCAAAAGCACTTGTAGAAGGCCAAAGATTTGGTCAATACCCCCGATGGTAGTTTGTTGGACACCATCATTGGACTAGTAGCTGATGTTGCTACTGAGATTATTGTAATTCAATTAATTAAAGAATCATGGGAGTCCTCCCTAGATGATGTACAAAAGTAGTACCCTCATATTTTTTATAAGATGTAAGTATATCCCACCGAGCTTTAAGCATTTTTGTTTTGGCATGTTTGTTAGAAAAGGGGGATAGATATTATGTATATTGTATAAAAGGAGGATAGTGTATATTTATGGATATAGTATACAAGGGAGATATAAGCATGAGTACATGGGGAGTTACCAAGATATGGAATGATTTAGGAAAGAGATATTCGTACAAATTTTGATGACTTTGAATATTTTTGTCAAAATTCCAACTAATACTCCAATAAGAGATTTTGCTTTTTTCAAATTCATAATAGAAAATGGATTTGGTTGGTGAAAGGAAGAAATCACTAAGGAAAGTAGTTGGTAAAGAGGAATATCAAAGACACTGAGACCAAGCACCAAATAGTGATAGTCATCAAGTTGAGCAAAGGATAGTAAGTCACCAAGAAGTGACAATTATCGAACATGTGTTAGTGACCGAGTCACCAGACAGAGTTATTCACCGAGTCATTTTTATGTCGCTGAGTTAGACCAAATAATATTACAAAGTACACCAGAGCCAACATAACCATTCAAATTTGATACATTGAATCTAGACGCCGAGTGGGACAAATTTTACAGTTTCCAAGGTAAAAGATAGGTAGGCCATTGGGATTGAAAAATATTATTGCACATGAGCACGAGGAATTTCAACCAATGATTTTCAAGAAAATTAAAAGTGTTTGGATTGAAATGAACCTGGCACTGCTTCACCTCCATCATTGAAGGAGAAGGATCTAGAACAAGTTAACTGGCTAAAGATCTTATATATTGAACAGAGCATGAAGTTAATAGATGATGAAGAAAGTTGTAGAGATAAATAAAGTTAATAGATAGAGATAGAAGAGATAGAATGCAAAAGATTTAGGGCACAAAATAGAGAAGTTACTAAGTGCAGAATGAGGTAATGCACTTAAAAAGCACAAAGAGTCTGAACAACATTATGTTTGATGCATACTTACAGACATTTTGTAATAAGTGTTTATAATATTTAGGAGTGTAGAAATCACATTCAGTGGGTAGGCCCTAATAGGTATTATTTTGTAAATCCCCTAACTGGGTGTAACTCTTATATTAGAGATTGTTTAAATCCTTTAACAAGGTAGACTTCATAAGTCTTTTATACTCCTAACAGGGTAAGCTATCAGAAGTAGCTAAATTTTGTATCTCTAACCGAGCAAACTTTTTACTGAAGTAGTGAAGGATTGTGGGTTCCATCCCCACCACAATATTTTCCTCTAACCAAGGATTTCTACATGACCAAAAATCATGGAGTCATGAGTCATGATGTTATAATTTTCATTGTATGTTTCACTATGTTTTATGCATGATTATACTGTTTGGTGAATGATAAGGAATTGTAGGTAAAAAAATTTAAGTATAGATTCACCCCTTGCCTCTTAGCACTTACCTTTCCATAGATTAATCCAACAATAAATACTATGACATTATGGAAGTCTACCTAAAGGGTCACCTATGGTAAGTGCTATATAATTTTTGCGTTTTATTTGCTAAATATTATTATATAATATTTAAAAATAAATCCTAAATATTTTTGTTTTTAAACTGCATGGTTTCATCAAAATTGTGACATCAATAGCCCGACAAACCAAATAAATGTGTGATGATGTTGTTGTACTCACAACATTGTTTTCATCGTAATGACAATGAAATTTTTCTCCACCTCATCTGAAATCTAATTTTTTTTTCTATGATTGCAAATGGGTTTGCTATTTCGTAACCCTTGTTTTCTAACTTTGCAAAACAATGATGGCTTCTCTATTTTGCAAAAGAGAAAATAGAAAAATGATGAACAATGTATTTTTTGTGATTTCAAATGGGCTCACTATTTCACAACCCTTATTTTTTTGTGTTTGTGAAACAATGATTTATTTTCTATTTTCCTTGGTGCTTATCAATGGATTTGGGTCATTGTTTCAACGTCAAATTAAGTGGTCGTTAAAGTGACAAAAGTTCCATGACAAAATTGAAGTTAATGTTTCGTCACTAAATCGACACTATTTCGTCGATATGTCACCAAGTAGGCGTCAAAAAATGGAGTCAAATCATGAAGTGTTGACATAGATTTATAGAAGATGTGTCTGTCAAGTTGTATACATACCCACTCTCTCTTAGTGGAAGAACTATGTGCACCTTTAACCCAACTTCTATCTCTATTCAAGGACAACCAACATTATCTCATTAAATTTTACCCAACTCACAGTCTTAGTGTAGATTTCCTCACATTTGATGATCATTCTACACAATCAAGATCCCTAACTCTGATACCACTTGATAATAATTTAAGATTATTACAATGCTTCCAAATTTTTGAGGATGATATCCTTACAAATTCTTAAGAAAGAGATCATTAAAATTTATTAAAGCAAAGAAATCCTTAAAAATGATCATATGCCTTGCTTATATAGGCACTCATCACCCAAGAGATTGCAATCACAACCAATGTGCGATAAAGTTTGGAAAGATTACATATAACAATCCTACTACAAAATATTAAATGAATGAGATAATTTAATAAATTCTTAAAGAAAATTATTAAATATGGAACTTTCTTCCATCTTCTAAATATCCACCTAATATTTAATCCTATGCACTTTATCAAATGATAAGTTACAAAAGGTAAATTTATTATAACTAACTTTTAACAAGTAATCCTATTTAATGTTCAGATGTAAATGATTTTTAATTTATTTTGTTTATCTTATTTTTTGTTTATCTTATTTTTTTAACTGTCTCCTCTATTTTTTCTTGTTCTTCTTCTCTCTTTTTTTTTCATCTCTCTCTCTCTCTCTAGGTTTTGGTTGATGCAAGGTTTCTCTTACACTTTGGATGATCCTACTATTAGGAATAGTCCCAAGAGATAACTGAGAGGGGGGGGGGGGGGGNNGGGGTGAATCAATTATTTACAAGATTCAATTCTTTTTCCAATTAAGTATAGTATAACTTTAATCATAAGCTCAAAAAGATAACACATAATTGAACAACACAATTTTGGTAATGGGGAAAACCAAATTAGGTAAAAAACTCGGTGGGAATTAGCACCCACAAATACTTGTACTAGTTTATAATGATCCTTGTTAGAAGATCTTTCAACCCTATTAGGAGTTGATCTTTACAATGCAATAAGTACAGAGACATGGTCAAAGGTTGGACCGTGTTAGGAGTCTTTTACAAATAATGCTGTTAGGGATGAGGACACATTGTCCAAGCGCTCACTGCTCAAATGGTGAAGGCTGCAACCTTCTGTAAGGAAGATATACACTATATCTAAAAATGAACTGTTTGTGTAGACCTGTTGTCTTGATCAGTTTCAGTGAATTGTAATCTTCTTCTAATTCTTCACATAGATCTTCAATTGATGAATGATGTAGCTTTACTGTCTAACTTTCTGCTCTACTCTGTCTTATTCTTTTTCCCTTCATTCACACTTTGCAATCACAATTGAACTGCTATTTGTATCTTCCCCAAGGATAAGGTTATGACAGCTGTAGGAAATACTTTAGTAACTTCCTTGTTATCTTAACTAAGCACACAATCAAAGTTAGGACCGCGCAACTCAAAATGAGTGGGCGCATCACTTCACATAGTCGGCTCTACCAAATTAACTCAAACATCACTCTTCTATTAAAACATGTTTAGCACCTTTGGATAATCATCATTAACTCATAACTAAAGATGAATACAAACATGCATATCCTGAAGATAGGCACAAATCAAGAAACAATATAAATACATTGGCTCTTAATAGATAATCTCCAGAAATTGTAACTACCAAAATAGATTAACATAACTCAACTGAAACTGCATATCTGAATCTGTGTGTATGAACATTGCATCCAAAACATGTCTACAACATAGATGTAAATGTGCAAGACTCCAGAATATCTATACTAATAATTGATTATAGGACACTACTATATATTATATGTTGTCATCAATGACAAACATACAATCAACTATTTGCAAAGAAGCAAATCTCCAAAAATCTCCCCCTTTGATATTGATGGCAACATATGATATGAAAAACACCATCAACCCAAAGTATCCTCCTTTTTACAATCTTCTCAATATCCTCATCAAAATCTCCTCTTAACTACTGCATCTCTTTTAACTATATTTTTCATTACTGTATACTCCCCTAGAGTATATGCTCCCCCTAACTATATAATCCCCCTTTAACATCAATGGCAAAGGGAGCCAAAAAAAATTAAGCATAGGTACTACTCCATAAGTAGAGTAGTCAACCACTCATCAGTCACCAAGGACTGATGCTCTTACTGCAAATTCTAATCAGACTCAGGAAAGGGAATTACTCCCAGCTTCTCCCTGAGATACTCAAAAGTATCTTTTGATAAAGGATTTGTAAGAATATCTGATAATTGTTCTTTAGTTCTCACATAATCCAACTTTAATTCTTTGTCTGCAAATTTTTCTCTTAGAAAATGATATTTGATCTCAATGTGTTTTGTCTTCACATGCATCACAGGGTTATTTGACATATTGATAGTGCTAGTGTTATTACAGTGAATAAGAATAGGATAATCAATATGAATACCAAAGTCTTTAATCATTTGTTTGATCCAAACCATTGTTGAACAATTCAATGCTACTGTAACATACTCAGCTTCTACTATTGACCGAGAGATACAATTTTGCTTCTTGCTTATCCAAGTAATAGACCTATCTCCAAGAAATACTTCTCCTCCTGAGGTACTCTTTATGTCATCAACACAACCTTCCCAATCTGCATTTATATACACATGAAGTTGTATATTCTCTGAGTTAGGATACCATAAACCATAGTCTATAGTCCCCTTTAATTATCTGAATATCCTTTTTATTGACATTAGGTGATTTTGTTTAGGTTCAGCTGCAAATCTTCCAACAATTCCAACTACATTAGAAATATCTTGTCTAGATTGAGTAAGATATATGAGTTTTCCAATCATAGACTTGTATAATGTCTTTTCAACTGCTATGGAATCATTATCTTTAGAAATCTTGCTTCCTTTTATCATGGGGGTTCTTACTGGTTTGCAATCTTCCATTTTGAAAGTCTTCAATATCTCCTTCACATACTTAGACTGATTTATGAATATGCCTTTGTCTGTTTGTTTTACATTCAATCCCAAAAAATATTTGATAGGTCCAATCATGCTCATTTCAAACTCACTTTGTATCTGTGAGGCCTCACCCCGACCCATCATAGCCTTACTGCTCGATCACACTTTGATACTTTATGTTTTAATACATTGATACACTTTTCTTTTATTATCCTGGCAGAGACTCAAGATATTATGTTATGATGATGATTATATTGTGTGGATTTCATTTTGATATGGATTAGACGTAGAAAATTTGTTTGATTTTGATTATATATGTTTAGATAAGAGAATTGATGAGAAGATCAAATCATGATTTGACCTGATTATTTCATGGATGTTTTTGATTACGGTAAAAGTAGGTTTTGAAGGGAGCCCCGAAACCCTTTAACAAAACATAGGAAGGAAAGGCTAAAAAAGCCCCAACAAACAACAGATTGTCCCAAGGAGGGGACCAATCAACAGAGGGTCACAACCCAGATTTTACAATAAAAAATTCAAAACAAAAAGCAAAAAAGCAGCTGGAAAGAAAACAGAGAAGAAACCCACCAGCACTAAAATCAGAGAGATTTCAGAAGGCTTTCAGCTTCCACCAGCTGACTCCTCATTGTTGCCACGTTCTCTTTCAGCTTCATTAGGTCATGATGATTATGTCATGATGATTATGGAATTATTATGTTTTAAACATTTCTGTATGAAAATTGCAATAAGGAATTTAATACTACTATTTATTAATGTTGCTAATTATAAATTGAAAATGTAAATTGCATGTGATTTTATTATCTTGGACTACTGATGCTCGAGTGTAGTGTGCAGGAAAGAGAACCATGGAATTATTCAGAGAATCAGGGCTAAACACATGTGAATTGAGTAATCCAAGGTTTAATCCAATAAGGGGTTGAAACCTCACTATAATGTGATCCTTGTTGTAAACGTAATTTGAATGTGTGTTAATAGTTTAAAACTCATGTTGTTGTTTGGACATGTCATTGTGAATGTGATGTATTTGTCTTGGTGTCACTTGACACTTGTGTTGTCCATGTAGATGGTGACATGTCAAATTAGGGATTGGAAAAGAATCACCAAACCTTATAGGATGTCATATTAATCCCACTTTCATATAGATGTCTTGTAGGGATCACATCAAGTTGGAACTCAAATTTGAACTTTAGGGGTACTTTGGAAGGGTCAAAAGTGACCCTAGAGTGTATTTTTTGGCCAAAATTAGTTAACCCTAAGGGGGTACTTTGGGTTAGGGATAGTTTTTACCTATGAAATAAACCTAGATCACCTTTATGGCTCTCCAAAATTCCTACCTTTCAAAAGTGGCGAAAATGAAGATGGCCACATGCATTTAACTTGTCCCACACTCCTTACAAAACACACAATTAAGAGGGGAGACATGAGGTAAGAAAAAAGGACTAGAGGTAATGTCTCATTAATTTCTAAGTCTTGAGCACACTTCTAGGGGCCTTTTAGAGGATTTGGAGAAACTTAGTGAGTGTTCACCCACTCTCCAATTTTGGAGACAACTAGGTTTGGAGGAAGAAAATGAAAAAGGATAAGGGCTTCTTCTCAATATTTTGCCATTTTTCTTGGACCAAGGTTGGTGGATTCTTTCCATGAAGGAATGCTCTTGCATTTAATCTCTGCATGTTATTGTTTGAATGAATATGTAAATCTTGTTTGGTTTCATATATGTAATCTTGTAAAGTGTTGTGGTATGTAGATGTTGATGTTATGTGTTGGGTTTGGGAGGCATTTGAATTTTGTTTCATCTCTTTCTCTTTTAGATTTGGAAGTATTGTTCATGGGAGTTTAAGGAATTACTCACCCTTTGGGAAAGGAAGAAGTGGCCTTGGGTGAAGGGTTTAGTTGGGCTCTCTATTGTAGTGAGAGTCTCTTCTCTTATAGAAGAGGGATAAATTAATGGAGTATGGGCTCCTTGAAACCATGTTGTAAATCTTGTTTTTGGTATAGAGATGACCAAATGTGTATATGAAAGGAATATCAATTTAGTCTTGGAAAGTCATGGGAGAAAACTCTTGTTGAGAAATTAGAATGCAATGACATTCTCCTCCTTGGAAAAGCCCACCTTCACCCTACTTCAATGGGTTTGGAAAGCCCATTTGTGAAACCTTAGTTGGGAGTAAATTGTTGTGCATATGTGTTAGTTGTGAAAATTGGAATGTGCTACCTTCTTTAGTCTTGGTTCTCCAAGCTCGGGGGTGGTCTCTTTGAGGCCTTGGTTGGGAGGTGAGCTCCCATGGTTCCCTTCATGTTTTATTGTAGGTTTTTGAAATCAAGTTGGATGTGGAAAAGTTTAGAAGAAGTCTTCATTTTGGTATTTGTTGTAAGAGAAACTTCATAGTTGCATGATTACTCCTTGTGATTGAGGATCATTTTTATTAAGTGTTGTAAAGTCCATTTTGTAAGCTTGTTGAGAAAAATGTGAAAAGCTCTCAGTCCTTTTATAATAATATTCATAGCATGTAAACCTTGTGAATTTTTAAATCTTGAAACCTCTATTGTATGTGATTTTAAATTTCCAAGTTAAGAACACTATATGCTTCCTTTGAAATTTTGAAATTTTATCTTAATTAGATCAATACTTCATCCTCAAGATCATTGCATTTCCAACCCTTAAAAAGGAAGATATTAGCTTACTAACTATTTTAAGTCAAAGAGATTAATATAATAATAAAAACAATCACCTAATATTAATGATCAAATTCTAGTTGCATAATGTTGGCAAATAAAAATAAAACAATCAAATTCATGCATGAATCTACAAAAAAAAAGGGGGAAATTCAATAACGTCAATACGTAGAAAATACAACCAAAACTACCATGTCATTTTCTAGAATATAGAGAAAAAAGCTCTCTGGAAAATGTATGGGGAGGGATTTAATTCCCTCCCCTTACACAGAGAATATTCTATAAAAGATTGTCTTTCTAAAAACCCCTTTATTAATCCCCTAAACACTCCTTTTAATTAACCTCCTTATTGCTAATGAATAATCTTTGTTTGGGAAGGCTTAATGTTCTTCACCCATTTAAGTGGGCCTCACAATAATCTTTTACCTTACCTTCCCCTTCCCCATGCAAAATTTTGGGGGTTGACTTGATATTAAAAACTTACTAAAATTTAAACCCTTTTCATTTGCTGCAAAGTGGTCTGACATGAGGACTATGTACTTCCCTACGACAAGTTTTTTTAAACATAGTTTAAAAACTATGGAAAATGTTTTGGGTCCCACCCCAACCTTTCGAGGATTTCGCTAGTTCCCATGTGCCTTGGTTTTGGTGCAATCCTTTCCCCATGTGAATTTCCATGTTGACATCCACCTTGTTTTTGTTTTCTGCACTTGGGATGGGAGATATTGTAGTGGCCCCCACTACCTTGTTCCACGTGAATGCCCTCGGTAAATACTCTTTCCTCCCTCAAATAAATTCAAAATTTATGAAGGGGTTTTGGGATTTCACACCCTCCCAACCCACTTGAGAGGTGATGTGACTTTTGATAGGCTAGGGTAGATAGATTGCTAGGTAGATAGGTAGGTTAGGATATAGGTAGTTATAGGTAGATAATTGATAATTAATAGATTTAATAACATAATTAGACTTAATTTAGTACTACACAATGTATTTAAATAATATTATATTCTATCCATTGGGAACATAATTAAAAATAGATTATTATATGTAGATAGATTAAGTTAGTAAATAGATTTAATTTTGATTTATGTTATTTGAATTAAGTGGTCTCACCTAATAGATATACTTTCTATTTAATTTGTGTAGTTTAAAACTTTAGTTTGTGTGTGAAAAATATATAGAATGGCTAATATGTTATGGATGTAATTCCTCATTGTTTTAATTATAATCATGTAAATTCAGTTAGATATAGATTATTTAATTATGTAGTTAATTATTGATTAATAGATGTAGTTTTTTTTATGTAAAAGAAAAATATAGATAGGTGTTAATTTAATTATGATAAATTGAAGTATGTTGCCTATGTGTTTCAAGAGGTTAGAGGTCTATGTAAATTTTCTATTTGAGATTAATTTAATATTCTATTAAGGAATTTAAAGACTATAGTTGCATAGAAATTTTTAAGGGAGAGTTTAATTGTTGTTAGAAGGATAAGGATTAGATTATGTTTTGATTATTGAATTTTAAACTAGTGGTTAATGGTCGAAAGAGAATTGGGACTAGAATTAAATGAATAAGTTGTAACCAAGGTTATAAATTAAGTGATTACAGAGAAATCTAATTCAACGTATGACTCTTAACAATAGACTATCATCATGATACTATACATAGATTAAAACTTGAAACTAGAGTTAAATCAACCAGACCCAGGTGTTCACGTAACCCGTATGTCTAGTTGATGCTCTAATTATGCATCTGTATGTGGTGTGACCCTAATTCAACTTATGTATATACCTTGTAATTCAAAGACTACCCTTACCATGATATCACATTACCTCAAATACATCCTTTGTTAGTGGTATGCACTTGCATTTAAAAAAAAAAAATTATGTGTTTTGCCCTAGTTTTGGGCATGACAGCATCTCTTTAGAAAATTTTGCACTAAGCTTATCATTACCTCCAAAGATAATGTCATCAACAAAGATAGCAACAAGTAGTAGTCCATCAGGTGTCTCTCTCATGAATAATTTGTAATCTACTGCTCCCTTTTTGAATCCAATCTTTGTCAAGTACCCATCAAGTCTCTCATACCAAGCTCTTGGGGCCTGTTTAAGTCCATAAAGGGATTTCTTTAGTCTACATACCATGTCTAGTTGGTTTGATAAACTAAATCCTTCAGGACTTTCTATGTAATCTTCTTCCTTCAAGTCAATGTTCATAAAAGCTAACTTGATGTCCATTTGATATACTTTAAAGTTCTTGAATGTTGCATAGGCCAAAAATAACTTGATAGCTTCCAGTCTCCTCATAGGGGAAAATGTATCAGTGTAATCTATTCCTTCTCTTTATTCATATCCTTTACATACTATTCTTTCTTTTTTTCTTACCACCTTTGTACTTGTCTAGATGTACAAATCTATCTTTGTCTCCTGTCATGTGGTGTGAGCATCTGCTTTCAATGATCTAGTCAGTTTTGATGTCTACTTTGGAAACTAATACTAACTCTTGTGCTTTCTTTTCATCTTCATTGTCCATTTTTTCAAGAATTTTCTCAATGTATTTAATGGCAATGAATCCAATTTCATCTTCTCTTGAGTCATCATTAGTTACACCATCTTCAGCATTATAGCATTCCTTAGTATATTTGGGCTTTTAATCTGATTTGAACTTCTTGACTCTTGTGGGACACTTGGATGAAAAATGACCAACTTTGTTGCATGAAAAACATTTGAATGGTAGATGTCCTTCATATTTTCCTTTGCCTTTCCTTTCTTTCTTGGAAATCATAGCAATGATTTCTTCTAAAATTGTATCCACTTCTTCTTTCTCATTATTACTAGAGATGATCAAGGATTTCTTACCATGGATTGAGGCTTTGAAAGTTGTCTCACTTTTAGGTTTTGTCTTCAATCTTGATATCTCAAATGTAGATATTTTTCTGATCAAAGTCTCTCTCTTGAAGTCTTTTGAAAATTTCATAGTCTCATCTAGGATATTGATCTTTCTCTCATAGTCTGATGTCAATGTAGTCATGAGTTTTTCCATTATGTCTTCCTCTAAAATATCTCCACCATTGTTTTTGATTCCTGAAACTACTTCATTAATCCTCTAATTGTAAGCTTTGATGTTCTCTTCAGGTAGCATCTCTAAGTTGTTATACTTCTTTTTCCATGTCTTTCTCCACACATTATTTTCTTGAATATCTCCTTCAAAACATATCTTCTAAATACTTCCATATGGTGTAGGCTTTGTCTACTTTCTTGATCTCAGAGAATTCACTGTCAGATAATGCACTTATAAGGGCTTCCTTGGCAATTGCATTAGCGGTGAATACATCCTTTTGTTTACTAATAGCATCATCTTTTACAAGGTCTTTCAGAGAGGGAACAACAACTTCTTGTGTGACTATTTCAAAAATGTCAAAAATAATGCACTGTAGATGTGTTATCATTTTGTTCTTCCAATCAAGATAATTCTCTCCATCAAACTTAGGACTCTCTTTTCTGAAGTATTCCATCTGATCTACCTTAAGCTATTAAGCTTTCTCTCCAAGGCACTTGGCTCTGATACCAATTGTTAGGAATATTCCCAAGAGATAACTGAGAGGGGGTGGGAGGTGAATCAATTATCTACAAGATTCAATTATTTTTCCAATTAAGTATAGAATAACTTTAAACATAAACTCAACAAGATAAAACAAAATTGAACAACACAATTTTGGTAACGGGGAAAACCAAATTAGGTAAAAACCCCAGTGGGAATGAACACCCACAAATAATTGTACTAGTTTATAATGATCCTTGTTAGAAGATCTTGCAACCCTTTTAGGAGTTGATCTTTACAATTCAACAAGTACAAAGACCTGGTCAAAGGTTAGACCATGTTAGGAGTCTTTTGCAAATAACCCTGTTAGGGGTGAGGACACACTGCCCAAGAGCTCACTGCTCATATGGTGAAGGCTGTGACCTTCTATAAGGTAGATATACACTATATCTAAAAATGAACTATTTGTGTAGACCTACTATCTTGATCAGTTCTAGTGAATTGTAGTCTTCTTCTGATTCTTCACATAGATCTTCAACTGATGAATGATGTAGCTTTATTGTCTAAATTTTTTCTATGCTCTATCTTATTCTTTTCCCTTCATTCACACTTTGTAATCACAATTGAACTACTATTTGTATCTTCCCCAAGGATAAGGTCATGATGGATTTAGGAAACACTTCAGTAACTTCCTTTTCGGCTTAACTAAGTACGCAATCAAAGTTAGGACCGGACAACTCAAAATGAGTGGACGCATCACTTCATATAGTTGGCTCTACCAAATTAACTCAAACATCATGCTTCTATTAAAACATGTTTAGCACCTTTAGATAATCATCATGAAATCATAAATAAATATGAATACAAACACGCATATCCTGAAGATAGGCACAACTCAAGAAACAATGTAAATATGTCGAATCTTAACAGATAATCTCCAGAAACTGTAACTACCAAAACAGATTAACATAACTAAAATAAAACTGCATATCTGAATTTGCATGTATGAACATTGCATCCAGAACATGTCTACAACATAGATGGAAACTCACAAGACTCTAGAATATTTGTACTGATAATTTCTTACAGGACACTATTGTATATTATATGTTGTCATCAATGACAAACATATAATCAACTATTTGCACAGAAGCAAATCTCCAATACCTACTTCAATGCATCTTAATTTATTTAATTCTCAATATCTCTCACATTATCCTTACATTCTCTTCAATTCTTATGACTCTTTGAGAACCTGTTAATTCTAGCACTTTATTTTCATTACACATCTATAAAACAAGAATTTTTCTTCACATTTGGACCCATAAGTAATGCATTTATGATCATACTTGAGATTTTGAAGAAATTATGCCCTTACATACTTGCAATCTTTGAGAGCCCATAGATACTTGTACCATCATAAATTTTAAGCATCTAAGTGGTGTACAATTTCATTATTATTTAACACCTACCTTAGTGTATTTTTATTATAGTTTGCTTAATAGGACTTCATAATTATACTTAATAAACATATAAATTCAAATATGGGGCATGTATTCTTTCAATCTCATTTAAAATCAAATGTAAGCCCTTATTTCTAAGAATTCTCTATTTTTACTCTAATCAAATAATTTATTTCATCTCCTAGGCCCTACATTACCATTTGCAGCCTTGGTATTTTATCATGACCTCAAAAATAGCTACTGGATCAAATCCTACATCTACTAATGTTCTTGGACCCACAATCTGAATTTAGGCTTAAAATGGGTGGAATAGAATGTTTCAAACATTCTATTCCCAGGAACAAGATGTTTTAAACATTCTATTCCCAAGTTTTCAAGCCCAAATTTAATTGGATTCTTGTCTCGGTGATTTAGCAGTGGATTTTGAGTTATAGTCAGTTCTCTCGATTCTATCTCCTAATTTTGTATAAAAGCAACCCTCATACTTAATTTTGGTAAGATGAAAACAATTTCAAGGTTGGAGCCCCAATTTCAAGACATCTCATGAAGTGAGGATTTGAAATTAAGGTTTCATTAATCTTCTATCAAGCATTCTAGCATTGAATCATTTCAATCATCCAAATTTTCAAGCATTGAACATATTTTCAACATCAACATGGAGCCACAAAATGGTTATAATTGTGACTAGGAGATTATCGATTATTGATTGGCTTATACTCTTCCTCTTTGGATTGGGTATGGTTTCTTGTTATCTTCAGATCTACATATTTGTGCTTCAAATATATGTTCATTACATTCTTTCAATCATAGCTTGATTACATTATCCTATTAGGTTTTGCTCTATCACATGAGGATAGATCTTAACATTGCATTTATGTAATTTATCTCATAGTAATTTAGACATACCCTAGATTCATGAGCACCACACACTTTATCTCTATCACATTTGGCTATTCATAGAGGTGGGAATCACATAAGTAGGGGGAGGGGTTGACCAAGGAAAAACCCTATATATCCAACCACACACACAAATATTATAATTGTAGGTATAGAAGACCCTAGAATTAGTTGTCAGAACTATGGTGCAATCATAACACTGAGGCAAGCCATTTGCAATTTGTCCTGTTAGAAAATATTGGGTACACAATGTTTCAAGAATTTTGTAGGTAGGAACAATACATTTCAAATACCATGTTCCCTACAAAATGTAGGGAAATTTCAAGTGCAAAAAGATACAAGTTTCAGGATCTTATATCTTTAGTTATAGGTATTTTTTAGGATTCAGATTATTGGGAAATTAGATCTGAGTATGAATTTCTCCTATTCTAGTTCCAAGTACATCCTAAATTCATATTTACCTCTTTTTACATCTAATTTTTATATCATCTCCTACTTTGATTAGTCATTTACATATCAATATTATCTATCCCCTTCTCAAACTAAGTAGCAAAGGAATAGAAACCCTGAAAGGAAAAAAATATTTCATTAGTATATCTCCTACTATGTGATGTTGATTTGATTTGTCTTAACGTGGTTTTATATTCCAATATTCCATCTAAATGAAAAATATCTCATTTTCATTGCTTACCATTTCATATTACACACTACCATCATTATCATCATATCAATATCATTACCATCATATATCCATTTTCATAGTTTTTCATTAATCAACTAGTCTCCATTCTCCCATAGCATCTTCTACATGCGCTAACAAAGCTAAGAGAACCCATATTTTTAACATAATATCTTAGAAGATAGGAGGATGTTGGATTTAATTGTCTCTTGAGGACACGATATACTTGTATTATTGTTTATTTCATGTTTATGAATTCTTGGGGTAGAGCTCTAATGGATGATGTCGGTTTTACATTGCTTACCTAGGGCTTATGGTTGGGTTTAGTGGGTTCACATATCATACAATATATTTTCATTATCATCTTTTTGGCATGCCTAGTAGGACTCTTTTCCATTTTAATAATATATTTTATTGTTTCTTGGAGATGTTCTTGTGAGATACAGGTTAGATTTCTACTAGAGACACCAGAAATGTGCATATGCTACCAAGTTTTATGCATTTGACATCCCAATTTCGCAATTTCTCTAAAGTTGTGCATTGCTCCATCTTTTCACACATTTTTGTTTTTGCACATTTGCTCCATATTTTCATGCATTTTGTCCATCTTTCACACATTGCATCCATATTTCCATTCATTTGTGTTTCTACACATTTGCTCCATTTTTTTGCACATTTGTGTTCCTGTGTATTTTCTTCATCTTTTTGCATATTTTCCTACACTTTTACTTCTATTTTTTGTATTTTTAGAGATTTATAAGTTCTATTCTACACTTTTGTGTCACTGGTCTTGTGCATTTGATATATAAGGGATCATCCTATTTGATGAAAGGTACATCAATCAAATTTGGAAATAATTTAATCTGGGTGCACTTATTCCAAACCCTCTTGTTTACATTTTAAACAGTGATCATATTCGTTTGCATCTATCATAGAACCTTTTGTTGTTTGATCTCAACTTGTGTGGTGCATCTTCCATAAATTTAAAATTTTTTTAATATTAATCTTAAACATTTGGATTTGGGCTTAAAATGAATCCCTTTGTCTTTTAATTCTCAATATTTCCTTATGTATGGTTCTTCTTACATATTTATTAAGGATCTTGAGTGGAACATAAATAAGGAATCTTGCTTTTTCTTTTTAGGGGGTCTACCTAGAGAATGATCACTCTAGGAGACAACCTTGAATCCCATGTTCTAGTGGAATATGAATAGAGGGCGGTGAATTGAAAGATGCACCTCTTGGAACTATAATCTTGTCACTCTTGGCTAACCCACAAAGAAATTTACATCTTTCATAAGTGAAGGTGGAGATTCATATCACAATCTCCTCTTGATTGTTTGGCATTTTCTCTTTCATCTATAGATCTAGGCCTCAATGTATCTTTTTTGTATATAGAGGATACCCCTAATCGAGATTGTAAGTATTATAGTTGAATTTTTTGGCCATAATGTCTTTTGTATGCAAGGATTGATACTCCTACATGAGTCATCTTGTTAATGTGTCTAATATGATTGAATGTTTAGATTTAAAATTCTAACTTGAAACAAAAAAGGAGACACATAATCCAAAATCACCCTTAAAATTTTTCTTCTTTTCATTTATTTCTTGTTTTCTTTTATAGTTTTTTGGAAGTTTAAAATATCATGAAAATTAAAAATCCAAAAATTAAAAACCTAAAGTTAATTACACTTGTCACTTCTAGAGCCCAAGCAAGAGAACAACCAATGGCCACCTTGGCTCAACAAATTCAAGATCTCAAAAGACAAATTCAAAATCACCCTTATGAATTGAAAGATGCACCTCTTGGAAGTATAATCTTGTCACTCTTGGCTAAGTCCCAAATAAATTTCCACCTTTCAGAAGTGAAGGTGGAGATTTATGTCACCATCTTCTCTTGGTTGTTTGGCATTTTTCTCTTTCATCATCTATAAATTAGGCCTCAATGTATCTTTTTAGTATATATAAGATACCCCTAATCAATATTTTAAGTATTATAGTTGAATTTTTCGGCCATCGTGTCTTTTGTATGTAATGATTGATACTCCTACATGAGCCAGCTTGTTAATGTGTCTAATATGATTGAATGCTTAGATTAAAAATTATCACTTGAAACCAAAAAGGAGACACATAATCCCAAATCACCCTTACAAATTTGTCTTATTTTAATTTCTATCTTGTGTTCTTTTGTAATTATTTGAAAGTTTAAAAATATCATTAAAAAAACCTAAATTTAATGACACTTGTCACTTCTAGAGCCCAAGAAAGAGAACCAATGACCACCTTGGCACAAAAAATTCAAGATCTCAAAAGAAAAATTTATGACATCCAAGACAAAAATAAGAACCACCAACCCCCTTGAGAGACAAATTCAAAATATCAAGAATGAAAAACTTCAAGATATGCTAAAATGGCTATAAAAGGTGGAGCAACATATGGTTCAAAATCTAAATAAAAATCTGAAACCAATGATTTACACCAAAAATACATTCAAACCCAAATATCTTTTTGGTATAAAATTTACACCTTTAATATGATCTTTTGACTTATCTTTAAAAGAGCTTCTTGAGCACAATCTTATCTTATTTCCTAACAATAGCACATGAGGATGTAAATTTTGAGTAAATATTATGAATATCATAGATTCAACATAAATAAAATGTCAGATTGCATGGAATTAAAACACAAAATTTAAGACCTCATTGATTATGGTGACATTGAAATTGAAGATCCTAATGGGTCACCTAAATTAGAAACTCTTCCCAAGCATGATCAAGATCATGAGCCTATGTCTAGTAAGGCTCCACAAGTAGAATTCATTTCTCCCACCATTCCTTCATTGCTCAAAACTTCCAAACAACAATCCACACCATCTCCCTCACAAAAAAAAATCAAATAATGAAACCTTTCATGTTGAACCTAAAGGGCTAGCTACAATACAAATCCAAGCTAATCCAAATATTTATACAAAACCTTCTCATGATTCAAAAGTCTTAGAACCTATGCTATCATGCACTTTAATTCCAATAAAACCTACTCAAGGGAGTCCTATTAAAGATTAATCCCCACCATGTACAAACATGGAATTCATCCAATAATCGCCTATAATTATCCAAACTTCAACCCCATCCTTAGAAATGGCTCCATATCAAAAGCATAGTCCAAAAAATTAAGAAACAATTCCTAACATAAATCAAGATAAATATAGTAAAACTCTCCAATCCCATAAAAATTTTGATCAAGATCCTATCTCCCTATAATCCCATGTTGATCCCCTCATACCATTAATTTATTTAAAGATGATCTCCTTCCATCTCAAGAGAGAAGCATCATCTCTATTCCCATTCCTAATCCACCTCCTAAGAAAGTTCATGATATCCATTCCATCAATTCTAATGACCCTATTGAAACTCAAGAGTAAAGCCCCCTTTTCACTTCATCCAATGATCCTCTTCCATATCAATATTGATCAAATTATTCCTTCACCTTCTTTTCATAATCCTCCTATTCCACTTCTTGAACCTAATCCTCCTTAAGATCTTATCACGCCTATTCAAGCTAATTTTTAGCCCCATACATATCAACATGGTTCATCCACTTTCATTTGGTCCCATCTACTTTGTGATCCCACAATTCCTTATGTGCCTCATCCATATCAAAATGGACTCACATATTTATTTAAAAGTAACATGTTATCCTTTTCTAATGAGATCTTCAACAATATTGATAATGGTTGGGAATCCATGAATAAGATATGTTGGAAACCCTTTATATAATTCCAAATCTTCATTATCGTGGCCTTATCTACATAGCTCACTCTCAAGAGCTTTTTATTCCTCCTAAATCCCACATCCATCCATCTAGACCTAAATATATACCTTCCACATCCTCCAAATGTATTTTAGGTTCTTATATCCCAAAACTAAAGCCTTCAACTCTTCCATCCATCTTAGATCCTTATATTCCTCAATCAACCATTCCTATTTCACAATACACTTACCTTATCATAAATCAAGATAAAAAAGGCACATACCCTTGAGAACCTTCCAAGCATATACCTAATTTAAGCATGGTTTTCATTGCACTAAAAGATTGAGCTTTCAATGGTAATACAACCACTAGACTTATATAATCCACAAGAGGGTATATACATAAAGATGAGGGACCAAAAAGGTGGAAAATTACTTTTTGGTAACCAAAAGAGCATAGTGTGTGTGCGCTATAGCCCGCAGGCACTATGTTAATTCCTATAAAGTTCAAAGAGCCACAAAAATGGCTCATTTGTTCCCCTAAAACCCACGGGTCAACAAAAAAGACAATATCTAAAGCACATACACAGAACATTTTGGTTGTTTGCTTCATCAAATTGAACCAAAAATGAATCCACAACATCATCAAGGTCAAACTGAAAGAAGATGTAAGTGATTGTACAACCTATGCCTCTTATTTGTATTGAAATTTAATTTTAATTTTCATATTTCAATCAAATTTAATTTTCAAAGTTTCTTTTCTTAAATTTAAGTTTAATTAGACTTTTAAAATAGATTTTGTTTTAATTTCTAGGAAGGAATGATCTCCACAAGGAAAACCCTCAACTAAACCCTCCATCTTCTCCTCATGAACAAATGAATGTTCAAAATAACCTAGAAAATGAACCCCAACCACCTCCGCCAATCGAGAAACCTCCTTCTATAACACATGAAATTTTGATTAACCAAATAGAAAGAGGGAAAACATAAATAGAATATTTAATTATGAGGTTAAAATATTCTATTGGTATAAATCCTAGAAGGGCAACACTTTCAAAATCATTAGAATTAATCTTGACCCATGTAGGTTCAGTTAGCGCACAATTTAATTTATGGCACAACAAAAGAGAATAAAAAAATGATATTATGCAAATAAATTATCATATGAGGGCATAAAAAAGAAAGAAATCACAAAAGATGACATTTTCAAACTCTTCAAAAAGACAGGGGAAACTGATACTCTTAAAACTATAACAAAGATGTTCCCAATTCATTGGTGCTTGAATGAAGATATAAAAAAACTTTTGGGACAGATGGTGGATGGTCTTTGATTCCCCTCCCTATAACAATCATGAGGTTCCTATATATTTTCTAAGGAAACTCTATTGTGAGTTTGTCTTGAAAGAAGTGTAAAATTATTTTGACTTTTTAGAATCTTAGGGTAGAGGTGGTAGGTCATAATTTGATAGACCTATGGAATGTCGTGACCCTAATGCACCTAGGGTGCCCAGTGGCAAGCCACAAGTGGATCATGTTAGTATTCCTTCTATTGTGAAGGAACATGTGGATGTGGACACACTGGTGCAGAAGCACCCTTAAGGTCTATTAAAAGATCTTAATCAATTTTGGCTTGTAGGTTGGTTTGGCCAACCATCCATAAATAAGGACTAAGTATAAAGTCCCTAGTGTGTGTTTGAGGTGTGGTTTAGGTTTGGAAAGGTTAGGGTTGTGTTGTTTGAGTCTAGTTGATTCTAAGAGGCTAAGACCTAGAAGTCAACTCAAAAGTCAAAAGAGTTGACCAAAATCCAAAATTGGAAGATTTTTAATTTTTTGTTGTTTTCTAACCATTTGAGGTCAATTGGTAAAGTTTGAAACCAATTAGGACACTCAAAATGGAAAAGTTGCAATTTTGACAAAAGTTGTCAAAGTTGTCATGACAACTTTTAAAGTTGTCATGACAACATTTCCTAGATTTTAGGAATCATCCATTAAGGTGCCTAAATCCTAACCAAATTGTCTAGATAGGTGGGATAGGAGTATATAAGGTGAATCCAACCCTAATCTGACAGTTAGTTCTCATATTGTACAGACTGGTTGCAAGGAAGAACCAATTGACAATGTAAATTTGTGACAGAGCCATCATCTATCACATTATTGGATTGAATGGATTGAATGAACGATTAGATAGAGTTTGAAATGTATTTCCCAAGCTTTGTGTGGTTTTATTTTGTTATTTTTTACATTCTAGTTAAGCTTTGTCAAATTATTTGTGTTTTGCAAGTTCACTGGCCAATTTTGGTTTAGTTATGTAAATAATGGGTTTCGTTGGATTTCTCGTCGCTCAAACTCCATGAGCACTTGGAATAAATTATCACCTTGTATATACTATGTAGATATGGATTTTTGAGTGTGTGAGTGTAGGGAAGGCTCAAGAACATTCAAGCCCTAGGCAAGTGGTGAGCATTTTGGCTAGGATAACTAGACAAGACAATGGCAATGAAGATTGCAGATTGATTGGTATGAGCCAATAAAGTTTGGAGGAGTGAGAAGGAATGTGGTGCAGACCTTCTAGTGGAGGGAGAAGTTTAGAGGAGTCTAACTAATCAAAGAAAGAAGATCAAGTTACCAAACTAGTCTACATGTCTCCAAAACCCTTATTTTTAGGGGTTTGGTAGAAACCTACTATACATACACCATTAGGAATTGAGACCTAGTAAATATTCAAGGGGAGGAAAAACCCACAAAGAATATCCAATTTTTTTTTTGGGTTGTTAAGGGTTTGTGGAAGCAAGAACACATTTTCAGTGTTTTAGAGGGCTAATAGGGCTAAAATAGCTACAAGGCCAAAGAGTTGGATTTTTGGCTCTCGATTGGAAAATGGTTGAAGGGTCTAGAAAATTGGATCCATAGGAGTGAAATTTGACCTAAGGAGAGTAGGAAAGCCCAACCTTAGGAAGATGAAACCATTGGGGTGAAGGAAGCTTGTGAATCCATGCTTGCAAGGAAGGTAAGAAGAGAGTAAGGAGTTGAGTTTGAAGTTGATGGGAAGTTCCTAGAGAGTTAGAGGATTAGGAAAGAATCCTCTAAGTTAGGGTAGAGAGAGTGAGACCCTAAGGAAGAACCAATGAAGGTCTTGGAGAGAGATAGAGGCTCTAGGAGAGGATCCTCCTCATCAAATTGGTATCAGATCCATTGAAAGGCTTGGGTGTGATTGAATTGGTCTATGTCAGATTGGAGTGAGTCCTTAGGTGAGTCTAGGATGGTGACCAATGCAGAGTTGGCCAAAGATTTGTCAGAGCAACAAATCAAGAATAGGATTATTGAAGAGGCAATATAGGAAATTAAGATCAAAATGGTAAAGGTTGCAGAGACAGCCAGTAAACTGAGAGAAGAAGTGCATGGAGGGTTAGATAAATGTAAATTTCCATTAGAAGAGGAAATAGAACCAGAGCCTGATCCTCTTCTACCTAAGGAACCATTCCTCAAAGCACTAAAAGCATTGACTGGGAAGGCTCTAGAAGGGATACTAGTCTTCTCTGGTAAGATGGATGCAGAGTTGATTATGGAATGGCTTGAAGGGATGGAGAATCACTTCGAGTGTGATGGGATTACAAAAGCCCAAAAGGTGAAGATATCCAAGTCAAGGATAAGAGGGAAAGAACTTACATGGTGGAAGTTCTTGCAGGAAGAAATGGAGAAAGAGGGAAAGAAGCCCATAACAAATTGGAAGAAAATGGTGGAAAAAGTGAAGGAGTATTATCTTCCAGAGGATTATGACATCCAACTACATAAGAAGAGGAAAAATCTTAGGCAAAAAGACCTAGATGTGGTAGCCTATACCAAAGAATTTAAAAAACTTTGTCTTAGATAAAAAATCCAAGAGAAAAAGAGCATTAAAGTGGAAATATACCTTAATGGATTAAGGTGGAACATCCAAGAATAGCTTAGTCTCTTCACCCTGACTTCCATTCATAGTTGTTTTGAAATGGCTTTGAAGGTGGAAGAAAAACTAAATAAAAGACAAGACTCTAGCTCCAGAGGTAGAGGAAAGGGTAGAGACAACAAAGGTGGCCATAGAGGAGGCTCAAGTGGTAGAGGAAATGATAGTAGGGGTCAAGGTGACTCTAGATATGTAGATCAGGGACAAGAGTCAAACAATAGAGGTGGATTCAACAATAGAGGAAGGGGTTCTTATAGTAGTGGTAGAGGAAGGATAGGAGGTTTTGGAAGGGGATATCATTTCTCTTCCATGAAATGTTACAACTGTGCATAGTTGGGGAACCCTACATATAGGTGTCCAAATAAGCCAACATCCTCACAAGGAGAAAAGAGGATCAACTACGTCTAAGAGGAGGACAACACCGAGCATTTAGAGGTCAGTCTGGATTTAGAGAAAGGTGAAAGTTTGATTATTATGAGAATAATAATTAAAGAACCCACTAAGGATGGACACAAGCAAAGAAGGGCTCTTTTCAGGGTCAAGTGCAAGATAATGGGAAAATTATGTAAGGTGGTCAAAGATTCAAGATCTACAGACAATGTAATATCAAAAGAGGCAGTAGAGAAACTAAAGCTCACTAAAATTCCACATGAATGCCCTTACAATGTCACATGGTTGAATAAGGGCTAGAACATCTTGGTCAATGAGAAAGTGTGGGTGGAATTTTCTATTGGAAAGTATCATGACAAGATACTATGTGATGTTTTTTCAATGGATGCTTGCCATCTTTTGCTTGGCAGACCATGGCAATATGACAAAGATTCAGTCCATAATGGGAAGGATAACAAGTATACTTTCAAGAAAGATGGGGTCACCTACAAGATATAGTCCATCTTAGAGGAGGAGACAATGGAGAAGATAGAATCCAGTGCCATGTTATTGAGTGGGAAAGAATTTCTAAAGGATCTGAAGGAGGAAGAAGTTGGCTATGCAATCTTCCTAAAGCCAAAGGAGGAGGAGTCTCATGAGAAGGCACCTATACCACATGAGGTGAGAGAACTACTAGACCAGTTCAAGGACATAATTTGTGAGGGTACACCAGCCACCCTTCCATGAAAGAGGGAGATAAGTCATCCAATTGACTTCATACCATGAGCATCTTTGCCAAACAAGGCTGCATACAAGATGACACCAGAGAAAAACAAGGAGATAGCTAGAAAAGTCCAAGAGCTTTTGGACCAAGGGTTGATAAGGAAGAGAATTAGCCCATGTGTTGTCCCAGTGGTGTTGGATCCTAAGAAAGGAGGTAAGTGGATAATGTGTACTAATTCTAGGGCAATAAATAGGATAACTATCAGGTATAGATTTCCAATTCCTAGAATAGAAGACTTGATGGTTTGTTTGGGGGGTGCTAAGTACTTCTCTAAAATTGACTTGAAGAGTGGGTGCTATCAAATTAGGATGAAAGAGGGTGATGAGTGGAAGTATACATTTAAGACTATAGAGGGCTTGTATAAATGGTTAGTGATGCCCTTTGGGCTTACCAATGCACCTAGTACCTTTATGAGGGTGATGAATGAAGTTTTGAAGGACTATATAGGGGTCTTTGTAGTTTTCTATTTAGATGACATCCTCATATTCTGCAAAACAAAGGAGGACCATATAAGACACTTAGAGTTAGTGTTGAAGAAGTTGTAGGAAGGGAAACTCACCATAAACCTTGAGAAGAGTGAGTTCATGAAGGAAGAGCTAGTCTACCTTGGCTTTGTAGTTTCCAAGGGTGACTTAAAGATGGATAAGGAGAAGGTAGAGGCCATATTGAACTGGCCTACTCCTAAGATAGGGAGTGAAGTTATAATCTTCCATGGGTTAGCCCAATTCTATAGGAAGTTCATTAGGAGACTCAGTGAGATTTGTGCTCCAGTCCTAGATACAATAAAAAGAGAGTTGAAAATAAAATTTGTGTGGACAAAGGAAGCTAATGATGGATTTGAGAGATTAAAGAAAGAAGTGGATACTCATCCTATATTTCTATTTCCAAGCTTTGAAAAACCCTTCATTGTGGAGTGTGATGCAAGTAGCATTTCAGTGGGAGTTGTCTTAAGTCAGGAAGGCGGGCCTATGGCCTTTTTCAGTGAAAGGTTAAATGAGGCTAAGTCTAGGTACTCTTCCTATGACTTGGAGCTATATGCTCTTATGCAAGCCTTAAAGAAGTGGAGGCATTATATTTTGACTAAGGAGTTTGTTGTCTTCACAAACAACCAAGTAGTGAGTTACATCAACACTCAAGACAAACTCAGCTTGAGACACATTAAGTGGATGGAATTCCTACAGTCCTACACCTATACCATCATGCATCAAAAGGGGTTGCAAAAAAAAGTTGTAGATGCCCTTAGTAGGATACTACTTATCATCCAAGAGATTCAGTTGCAAAGTACAGGGTTGAAGGTTTTAAGGACCTATATAAGGGAGCTTCAAATTTCTCAGAGATATATAAGGTGTGTAAAAATCTTGAGAATCACTTTCGTAGTGAGTTTGCAGAGTATAAATTGTAGAATGGGTTGCTATTCAAGGGCAAGAAACTATGTGTTCCAAGAGGTTCAATGAGAGAGAACCTTATATAGGAGAAGCATAATGGAAGCCTAAGTGGACACTATGGATTGAATACGACATTGGACTTAGTAGAGAGATTCTATTGGTGGCCAAAAATGCAAAAGGAAGTAAGAAGGTATGTGGAGCAATGTGGTATATGTCAGAAGGCTAAAGACACTTCATATAATGTAGGACTTTACCAACCATTACCCATCCCATGTAAACCTTGGGAGTGCATAAGTATGGACTTCATAGTGGGGCTACCTAGACCCCAACTAGTTTAGACAGTGTATTTGTGGTGGTAGATAGGTTTAGTAAAATGAGCCACTTCATACCATGTAAAACAACACATGATTCCAACCACATTTCCTACTTGTTCTTCAAAGAAGTTGTAAGTATTCATGGCCTACCAATGAGCAATGTTGCAGATAGGGATGTAAAGTTCATGGGTCACTTTTGGAAGACCCTATGGAAGAGGTTAGAGACAAGCTTCTCTCATGGATATGCCTATCATCCTCAAACGGATGGGTAGACTGAAGTAATCAACATGGTACTTGGGAACTTTCTTAGATGTCTTACCAAGGAGTATGGACAAGGTTGGGAGCAAGTTATTCCACAAGCAAAATTTACCTATAATGACAGTACAAATAGAGTTACAGGGAAGAGTCCATTTGAAATTGTGTATGGGGCACATCTAAGGGGTGTGATGGAACTCAAAGACCTCAAAGGATATGAGGGAATCAATGGGCATGCTGATAACTTTGCCCAATCAATGAGGGAAGTGCATGAACAAGTGCAAAAGACATTGATGGAAGCAAATCATAAGTTAAAGGCAAAGAAAGATGAGGGGAGAAGAGAATTTCAGTTTGAAGTGGGTGAATTAATCATGCTATTCCTAAATAAGGCAAGACTAAAAAAAGGGATACCAAACAAGCTACAAATGAAATGAATTGGACCTTGTAAGATATTGGAAAAGTATGGACCTAATGCATACAAGGTAGAGTTTCCTAAGGAGATGTCAATTTCTCCAATATTCAATGTGAAAGATATGATCAAGTATAAGGGGCTAGATATGGATGAGATGCAGTACAGAACAAAGGTCATTGACGACATGGGAGAGTTCAAGACTCTGGAACAGGACAAACTACAAGTTGAGAAGATATTGGATTCAAGGGTGAAAAAGAAAACAAGACATAAGATCTACATGGAGCATCTATTGAAGTGGAAAAAACAACCACATTCAGAAGCCAATTGAATAACTGAAAGTGACTTCAAGAAACATGGAATCAGTGAGGAGTTCCTGTCACCAAAAGTTCCTTAACTTGCCTGTTGCAGGGGGGAGTATGGTGCAGGAGCACCCTTAAGGTCTATTAAAAGATCTTAACAAATTTTGGCTTGTAGGTTGGTTTGGCCAACCATCCATAAATAAGTACTAAGTATAAAGTCCGTAGTGTGTGTTTGAGGTGTGGTTTAGGTTTGGAAAGGTTAGGGTTGTGATATTTGAGTCTAGTTGATTCTAAGAGGCTAAGACCTATAAGTCAACTCAAAAGTCAAAGGAGTTGAACAAAATCCCAAATTGGAAGATTTTTAATGTTTTTTTGTTTTCTAACCATTTGAGGTCAATCGGTAAAGTTTGAAACCAATTAGGACACTCAAAATGGAAAAGTTGTAATTTTGACAAAAGTTGTCAAAGTTGTCATGACAACATTTCCTAGATTTCAGGAATCGGCCATTAAGGTGCCTAAATCCCAAAAAAATGGTCTAGATAAGTGGGATAGGAGTATATAAGGTGAATCCAACCCTAATTTGATAGTTAGTTCTCATATTGTATGGACCGATTGCAAGGAAGAACCAATTGACAGTGTAAATTTGTGGCAGAGTCATCATCCATCACATTATTGGATTGAATGGACTGAATGAATGATTAGATAGTGTTTTAAATGTAGTTTAAAAGCTTTGTGTGGTGTTATTTTGTTATTTTGTACATTCTGGTTAAGCTTTGTCAGATTATTTGTGTTTTTCAAGTGCACTGGCCAGTTTTGGTCTAGTTATGTAAATAATGGGTTTCTTTGGAGTTCTTGTGGCTCAAACTTCATGAGAACATGGAATCCAATAGGACCTTATATATACTATGTAGATATGGATTTTGGATTTTGTGAGTGTATGGAAGGCTCAAGAACATTCAGGCCCTAGGTGAGTGGTGAGCATTCTGGCTAGGGTAACTAAACAAGATAATGGCAATGAAGATTGTAGATTGATTGGTATTAGCCAATCAAGTTTGGAGGAGTGAGGAGGAATGTGGTTCAGACCTTCTAGTGGAGGGAGAAGTTTTAGAGGAGTCTAATTGATCAAAGAAAGAAGATAAAGTTACCAAACTAGTCTACATGTCTCCAAAACCCTTATTTTTAGGGGTTTGGTAGAAACCTATTGTACAAACACCATTAGGAATTGAGACCTAGTAAATCTTCAAGGGGAGGAAAAAAATACAAATAATATCTAATTTTTTTTGGGAGTTGTTAAGGGTTTGTGGAAGCAAGAACACATTTTCAGTGTTTTGGAAGGCTAATAGGCCTAAAAAGGCTACAAGGCCAAAGAGTTGGATTTTTGGGTCTCGATTGGAAAATGGTTGAAGGGTCTAGAAAATTGGATCCATAGGAGTGAAATTTGACCTAAGGAGAGTAGGAAAGCCCAAAATTAGGATGATGACACCATTGGGGTGAAGGAGGCTTGTGAAGCCATGCTTGCAAGGAAGGTAAGAAGAGAGTAAGGAGTTGAGTTTGAAGTTGATGGCAAGTTCCTAGTGTGTTAGAGGATCAGGAAAGAATCCTCTAAGTTAGGGTAGAGAGAGTGAGACCCTAAGGAAGACACAGTGAAGGTATTGGAGAGATCTAGAGGATCTAGGAGAGGAACCTCCTCATCACACACTAGGCATGATTATTTCTCTAACACATAATCTTATTTAGTGTGCCACTCCTTTAGTCAAGGGTGACCATAGTTAGTCTTTGAGGGGTCATATTTGTTGTTCTTGTGAATCCTTGTGCACATTTTGTACAACTGACAAAGAGGAAGAGGATGATGGAATGATGCCTGATGATTTTCTCAATGAAACATTTGGCATTGATACACAGGTAAATATTTTCAAGTTAATTGAATTTATTTGATCATATTTCATTTTTAAATGAATGAATAATTAAATTAGTATCAATTGATTATGATGAAAATTCAGGGAAAGAGTGTTGGTTGTAGGGGCAATGATCCTCTGACCCCCTTTTACACTACGTCATCAACTCTACATGTATGTATTGAATAAAACATTTTAACTAATACATTTAATTATTATATAATTATATGGATGGTTGTCTCATAACTTATTGTGCATGTACATCAGTTCACTGTAGGAGCATCGACGTTCACATTAGACAACAAAGGGCATCATTCAAATTTCCTTGAGTTATGTTTATTTGCATGTTAATTTTATTTACTTGATTATATTTAGTTAATAAATGAATTAATAACTAAATTACAAGACAAATTATGATCAAAATCTAGAGTCAAAGTGGTCATGACAGTGATCACATGCCTTCACCTGGCTTTATGATGAGATCATTTAGTCCACAGGTATATATGTAATAATGCATTATAATTAACTAGCCAGTGGCACATTCTTATATGAATGGTTGCCTTATAAATTACAATACATGTGCACTAATTTAATGTTGGAGCTATGACACCAACACCGCACACTAAAGGATGTGATGGAACCTTCACAGAGGTACCATTTATTCATTAATGGGGTTGTAAAATATTATATGTATTCTTGATAACTACATAATACTCTTGTTTCATTTTTAGTTATTGACAACATAGACTCTTCCTACTATTTACGATACTTTGGATCATCATGTACATGTAACTATAAGTAGTTTTGAAGCATTGAGCGAGGTATGAAAGAGATTACTTAATTAGAATTATTATTTTAATAGTTTGTATTAAAAAATTTAATGATATTCATGAATGTATTTTAAATATTATTTTGATCATTGTTGTCGGGACTCATTGCTCCATATTGTCAGTGTGCCGCTTCAGTGGATGTACATAGTGACGATTTGGTAGTGGTAAGAAAGTATTCTATTTTATGTCATCGTATAATTCAATTTTGATGTTTATTAGTTATTGATGTTTATAATTTTTATTTTATTAACTCGAGCTATAAAAGATTCTAGACAGGAGGACTAGTGAGCACACTGAGAAGACTACTATATCTCCATCAACATGTTGATCAAAGACAACCCAAGATTTGTTTTCTTTCCCTTGTTAGAAATGACTAGATTAGGGATAATCATTATATGCCAATATGGCATTACTAGACATATTTTTTTGTATATTGTATAAGTGAAATTTTCTATATCCATTTGGCTTTCATGAAGCCAATTTAACTGTATTGGATATATTCGATCTATGACATTATTGGGCATATATATTTTTCTTCATTCCCTATGAATATATATAGTTTATTTTTTAAGTATGAAATTCATGTGTCATGTGTATTGATGTATACTACTTTATGTTCATGTGGATGTATTATGCTTTGTAAATTTCTTATGCCTTATATTTATGCTTGCACATGTATCTATGTATATTGTTACTATATGATTCATACTTTATGAGAATATGTATGTTTTATTTCTTAGACCTAGACTCATAAATTTCATTACAACATCTTAAACAAGTTATAATAGGTCATATAAGATCAAAAATATAAATACTACCTAAGTTTTTTCCTATTGGAGCATTCTGACCACCTCAACCTATTTAGGGTATTACAAGAATGTTAAGGGATGCACCAGTACATTGTTTTCTGGAATGCTCGAGTGCATGGTGAAGCATAAAAAGGTTATTCATATCATTTAATTGTCAAATTGAAGATCTTGGCATAGATTGTTTGATGCCACGACAAGCGGTTGGAAAGATATTCAATGTTGCAGCTTTCAACTAAGCAACATTGAAAATTTTAGCATCAACTGAGATTGGGTTTCCAAATCAAAACTAAATACAATCTAAAAAAATAGAGATTGGTTATCGTAGGCTTCTATAACATAGTCCCATAGCACTTTATGGTTCATTGATACCTCTCATGAGCTCCAAGAAACAAACGCCTAAAGATCATTGATTTTGTTGTTGAGTGCACCTCTAGGGATACTTAGCTCTAGAGTGGTTAGAAATGTTTGATACACTTGATGATAGAAATGAGATCATTCCTAGAATTTATCTAGCCTACTGGAGTTGTTGGCGCAGACAGTTAGATACCATGATAATCAGTTTGAAAGATATGAATTGTTGCAGATTTTAACTGAGCAATATTGTTAGTTTTGACATCAATCGAGATTGTGTTTCGGCCAAATAAAAAAGAAAGTGAATCTCTAAAAACTGAGATAATTTATTGTAGGCCTCCATGACATGGTCTTGTAGCACCTAACAGTTTGTCGATACTTCTCACGAGCTCCAAGAGGGATGCCTAAAGATCGCAGATTTTGTTGTTGAGTGTAGCTTTAGGGACACTTGGCTGCAGAGTGGTTAGAAATGTTTGAGACACTTGGTGAGTGAAAAAAGTTCATCCCTAGTGTTTACCCAGCCTACCAAAGCTATTGGCATGGATTGTTTGATGCGACAATGAGCGGTTTGAAAGATATGCATTGTTGCAGCTTTCAACTGAGCAACATTTAAAGTTTTGGCATCAACCGAGATTGGGTTTCCAAATAAAAAGGATAGTGAATATCCAAAGACTAAGATAGGTTATTGTAGGCCTCCGTGACATGGTCCCAATTACACCTGATGGTTTATTGATAACTCTCACAATCTCTGAGAAATGAACACCTGAAGATCACTAATTTTGTTGTTGAATGCACCTTCAGGGACACTTGGCTCCACAGTGGTCAGAAATGTTTGAGCCACTTGGTGAGAAAAATGAGGTCATTCCTAGAGTTTACTTGGCCTACTGGAATTTTTTTCACATATAATTTAATGCCATAATGAGCACTTTAAAATATATGCATTTTTGCATCTTTCAATTGAGCAACATTGCAATTTTTTATATCAACCGAGATTGGATTGCCAAATCAAAATGGAAGTGAATGTCAAAAAATGAGGTAAGTTATTGTAGGCCTTTGTTAAATGGTCTCATAGAAACTTCAATTTTTTGATACCTCCACAAGCTCTGAGAAATGGATTCCCGAAGATCACTAATTTTTTTTCTCCAAAAAATGAGATAAGTTATCATTGGCCTCTCTGACACGGTCCTGTAGCACCTAATGGTTTGTCGATACCTCTCATGAGCTCTGAGAAATGCATGCCTAAAGATTAATGATTTTGTTGTTGAGTTCACCTTCAAGGATACTTGGCTCCAGAGTGGTCCGTAATGTTCAATCCAATTAGTGAGAAGAACAAGTTCATTCATAGTGTTTACCCGCCCTATTAGAGCTTTGGCACAGACAATTTGATGTCACGATGAGAAGTTTGAAAGATATGCATTATTGCAGCTTTCAACTGAGCAACATTGCAAGTTTTAGCATCAACCAAAATTGGGTTTCCAAATAAAAAGGAAAGTGAATAACCAAAAACTAAGATATCTTATCGTAGACCTCTGTAACATGGTTCCATAGCATTTGATAGTTTGTTGATACCTCTCACAAGCTCCGAGAAATGGATGCCTGAAGATCGCTGAATTTTTTGTTGAGTGCACCTTCAGGAACACTTGTCTCCAGTGTTGTCAGTAATTTTCAATCAACTTGGTGAGAAAAATGAGGTCATTCCTAGAGTTTACCTGGCTTACTGGAGCTGTTGGCACAGATGGTTCAATTCTAGGATGAGAAGTTTGAAAGATATGCATTGTTGCAGCTTTCAACTGAGCAGCATTGCAAGTTTTGATATCAATTGAGATTGGGTTTCCAAATCAAAATGGAAGTGAATCTTGAAAAAATGAGATAGGTTATCGTAGGCCTCCATGAAATGGTCTCGTACAACTTGTAGTTTATCGATACCTCTCACAAGCTTCGAGAAAGGGATGCCTAAAGATCATTGATTTTGTTGCTCTAAAAACTAAGATAATTTATTGTAGGCTTCCCTAACACTATCCCATAGCACCTAAAAAAATTTCTATACCTCTCACAAGATCCAAGAAAGGGACACCTTAAGATCGCTGATTTTTTTTCTAAGTGCACCTTTAGGGACACTTGGCTCCAGAGTGGTCAAAAATGCTCAAGCCACTTGGTGAGAAAAATGAGGTCATTCCTAGCATTTACCTGGCCTACTAGAGGTGGTTGCACAAATGGTTTCATGCCATGATGACCGATTCAAAAGATATGCATTGTTTTTTTTTTTATAAAGATAAATACAAGTTTTGAATGGACCCCGAAACTATTTACAAAATTGGAATGTTGCATTGTTGCAGCTTTCAACTTAGCAACATTGCAAGTTTTGGCATCAACCAAGATTGGGTTTCAAAATCAAAAGGAATGTGAATATCCAAAAACTAAGATATGTTATCATAGACCTCCATGACATGGTCCCATAACACCTGATGGTTTTTTGATACCTCTCACTAGCTTTGAGAAATATATGCCTAAAGATCACTAATTTTATTGCTGAGTGCACCTTAGGGACACTTGGCTCCAGAGTGATCGAAAACCTTCAAGCCTCTTGGTGAGGAAAATGAGGTCATTCCAAGAGTTTACCCGACCTAACTAAGCTTTTGGTGTAGATAGATTGATGCTACGATGAGCAGATTGAAAGATATGCATTGTTGCAAATTTCAATTGAGCAACATTGTAAGTTTTTATATCAATTGAGATTGGGTTTCCAAATCAAAATGGAAGTGAATCTCCAAAATATGTGATAGGTTATCATAGGCATCCATGAAATGGTCCCGTAGAACCTGATGATTTGTCATTACCTCTCTCAAGCTCTGAGATACAGATCCCTGAAGATCACTAGTTTTTTTGTTGAGTGCACCTTCATGGACACTTGGCTCTAGAGTGGTCATGTAATACCCACCCCCAGGTTGCCTTCACTTTCTAGTGTCTTACTCTTTTAGGCTATTGTTTTAGTTGGTTATGTCAGATTATTTTGGGCTATGTTGATATACTTCTCAGTTAGCTAATTATGTATGAATTTATGATTTTATATCATGTGTTAGAAATCGATGAGGTTTCATGATAAGTATTGCTTATACATTATATTAGTTGTTTATGAGTACTTACCCCATACTTGAATGTGTATGGTTAGGTTACATGTTTATGTATGTATGGCATGTTTGGTGTGGCAAAGGATGAAGATGTAGTTACTTGCATTTGTGAGATCCACATGTTCGAGTGATCCCTGTCATTGTTTTCTATGATATATTTTGGATGTACATGAGTGATCTTGTTGCGACACATTTGCAGGTATAGGGAATCATCTTCCTTGAATTGGCAGGAGTGAGCGTGCCCATAATAGATCTCAAATGATAAAGATGGGAATTAGCAATCAGACCCAAAACTCTAACCTAAACCAAATTTTTCCTAGGTTTAGACAAGAATCAAATTGACTACCCTACCCGAGTTCGTCCAAGGGATGTGAATTCAGGGTTACCTCCCAGCTATTATGTTTCAGTTGTCCTTTGTTGGAATGTCATTATTTTCTTATTAGAATTTAATTAATTATATTCATGTCCATGTGTGTTGAAGTTATTCAAATATTAAATGTAGTGTATTTAATTAAAATGATTAATTAAATATCTATGTTTAATTATTTAAATAGGTTAAAATGCAATTTTAGAATATTAAATTTTAAATTGAGTATTTAATTTCAACTTTGAATTATTGAACAAAAATTGAATTTTTAATTCAATTTTAAATGGATAAAAGCTTTTGATTTTTTTTGTGAATATATTTAATATATTTAGTATTTAAATAAAGGAATAATCATGTTTTTAGGGAAGTTTTTTTTCTTCCTTTTTCTGAAAAACAATTTAGATGAAATTTCAATTAAAGAGGGTTTTAATTCTATTTAGGAATATTTTTCCTTCAAAAATGGTTAAAAGAAGGAAAGTTGGGTTCTTTCTCTATTTTATCAAAAAATTAGGGTTTGGGGCTTTATGAAGTCATTTTTTTTCATTTGTGAAGTTACACAGGTTTTGGATGCAATTTTTGAGAACTCTGGAATTTTTGTTGTCATTGTATTGAAAATTTTTGCTTGGAGTTTTTTTTTGGATTGAATTGGGAAAGGCATCGATGTAGGGTTTTTTCTCCCAAATTCAGCTACAAAGATCAAATTGGAGAAGGATTAGGACTCTCGGCTTTAGATCCTTTAGTGCATAATTTCAGTGGTTGAGGTAGAGTTTGAATACCCACTTGCTTCATTTTTGTCCTCAAGAGTTTTGTGTCTTCGTGTTTGAATAAATCAAGAAAAGAATGCATAATTATTAGTTTAGTTTATGATTTATGTTTGTGCATTACAGTTTTCAATAATCATTTTGAATCATTTTAGAAAGATTGTAAACTAGGTTTTCATTATAGAAATTAAACCCTAGAAAACTGAAAATGAACTACTTAGGTTTTGGTTGAAATTGATAAGCTTGCATCGAAAAGATTATGTTGATTAAATTATAAATGAATTTCTTTTATCATAAGAAATCGACCTTCAATCTGAACCTTAGCGATGCAGAGAAATTTACATAGTCTTGCTACAAATTTTGCTTAATGGAATCTCTTGTCTCCTTAAAATTTCATAATAATTTAATGAAAATCCTTTTTAGTGCTTGCTGGTGTTTTTTTTTTTTTTTTAAATAGAGTTTAGATAATAAACCAGTTAAAAAATTAATATAAAATGCCTCTGTTATAAAAAACCCTTTTCAGAAATTTAATATATATATATAATACAGAAACAAAAATATAGAAAATTAAAATTAAAATTAAAATTTTAAAAAAAACCAAAAAAAAGGGTTTAAAACAAAACAAAATTTTAATTTTTTTTATTAAAGGCAGGGAGGTGGGACCCTCAACCCCCACCTCCCATGTTGCATGTGGGCAGTGCCCTGCCGGCATGACAATACACTATTGTGTGACACAGTATACTATCAACACGACAACGCTACCGTCTGGCAGTGTCACTGTCGCTTCGGCAGTGCCTGCCACCGGGGGTAGTGGGGTCAACCCCCCTAATGTTTATTTTAACCTTTTTTTTTAAAAAAAAGAGACATTTCGGTTGTATGTAAAGTTTAAATTTAAATACAAAATTTTTTAATTTCTTAAAATTTTATTTAATTTGTTAATTTTAGTTTTAATCGTATAAAACTTAGTTAATGGTAATTATTAGTATTTAATAATTGATTTTTATTAACAGTAACAATTGTAGATTGTTAATGATATTTAAATCTTCTTTTATGTTGTCATTTTAGGATGTTTCCTTTAAAGTGATTTATTTATGATTTTCATTCATCAATCATAAGAGGTTGATAATGTTGACGTTTTCTTATGTAGATGTAATTAAATTTTGATTCAGTAGTTGTGCGTGGAATAATGGGTACCTGTTAGAAAACCACAAACACTTCAATAGAACATTGTTTTAGTAACTTAGGGTTAGCAAAAGCATGAAAACACACTAAACCCTCTAAAGGCGACCTATTGCCTTCTAATCTAGGAAGAGTATGAACACCAATATATAAGCCCTCAGGATATATTGATGAAACAGTGACCAATACAACCTAAATATGAAGGATTTTATTAAAATGAGCTTGGATGGTGAAATAAGCATGCAAACTAGTTATGAAACATGAAATGAATCTAACAATTAGTATTTGCTATGAAATGATATGCAATCTAACATAAAAATGGCAGCATAACAATGCACAAATGATCTCTATGGAAGGCTTATTTGCTCTCAAAA
>MU224650.1:454049-465897 GCA_018584345.1 Thuja plicata | reverse complement strand
GGTAGCAACTAGATACTATAGAGTTCCCTTAAACCCATAAAATATTTTCATAGTTAGCCTAACAATTTTCTATAAGAACTCTTTTTTTTAAATATAATTATTTTCCATGGTCATTAATGAAATTTTATTGCTTGAGATTCGCCAATATTTTCTAAAAAAAAATTGTGACTAAAGAATATTCGCCAATACAAATAATTTTTTTTCCCAAAAAATTGAGAGATTCGCCAATAGGAATTAATTTTTTTAAAAATAAAATGAAAGATTCACCAGGATTTTATATATTTTTCTAGAGGGGGCTTTCCCTAGTTTGGTGTGGTAAAGGTCGGAGATGTAGTTACTTGAATTTACGAGATTCACACGTTTGACCGATTCCTATCATTGTTTTCTATGATATATTTTGGATGTACATGCGTGATCTTGTTGTGACAGGTTTGTTGGTAAAGGGCATTGTCTTCCGTGGATTGGCAAGAGTGAGTGTTCCCATGATACATCTCAAATGGTAAAGATGGGAGCAAGAAATCAAACCCAAAACCCTAACCTAAACCTACTTTGTACTAAGATTGAACAAGAATCAGTTTGACTACCCTACCCGAGTTCATCCAAGGGATGTGAATTTAGGGTTACCTCCTAGTTGTTATGTTTTGGTTGTCCTCTGTTTGAATGTCATTATTTTCTTATTAGAATTTAATTAATTATCAAATTAAATATATTCATGTTCATGTGTGTGTTGAAATTATTAAAATATTAAATGTAGGGTATTTAATTAAAATGATTAATTAAATATCTATGTTTAATTATTTAAATAGGTTAAAATGCAATTTTAGAATATTAAATTTTAGATTGAGTATTTAATTTCAACTTTTAATTATTGAATCTAAATTGAATTTTTAATTCAATTTTAAATGGATAAAAGATTTTGATTTTTTTTTAAATATATTTAGTATTTAAATAAAGGAATAATCATGTTTTTAGGGAAGTTGTTTTTCTTCCTTTTTCTGAAAATCAATTTAGATGAAATTTCAATTAAAGAGGGTTTTAATTCTATTTAGGAATATTTTTCCTTCAAAAATAGGAAAAAGAAGAAAATTTGGGTGCTTTCTCTATTTTATTGAAAAATTAGGGTTTGAGGCTTTATGAAGTCATTTTTTGTCATTTGAGAAGTTACACAGGTTTTGGATGCAAGTTTTGAGAACTTTGAAATTTTTGCTGTCATTGTGTTGAAAAAGTTTTGCTTGGAGTTTTTTTTTTGGATTGGATTGGGAAATGCATCATTGTAGGGGTTTTTCTCTCGAATTCAGCTACAGAGATCGAATTGGAGAAGGATCTGGACTCTCAGCTTTAGATTCTTCAGTGCATAATTTTAGTGGTTGAGGTAGGGTTTGAATACCCACTTGCTTAATTTTTTTCCTCAAGAGTTTTGTGTCTTCGTGTTTGAATAAATTAAGAAAATAATGCATAGTGATTAGTTCAATTTATGATTTCTATTTGTGCATTAGGGTTTTTAATAATCATTTTTAATTATTTTAGAAAGATAGTAAACTAGGTTTTCATTATATAAATTAAACCCTAGAAAATTGAAAATGAATTGCTTAGGTTCTAGTTGAAATTGATAATCTTGTATCGAAAAGATTATGTTGATTAAATTATAAATGAATTCCTTTTATCATAAGAAATCAACCTTCAATGTGAACCTTAGAGGTGCAGAGAAATTTACATAGTCTTGCCACAAATTTTGCTTAATGGAATCTCCTATCTCTCCTTAAAATTTCATAGAAATTTAATGAAAATCCTTTTTAGTGCTTGCTAGTTTTCTTTTCAAAAAAAAATAGAGCTCATATAATAAACTAGTCAAAAACTAATACAAAATGCCTTTGTTATTAAAACCCTTTTCAAAAAAAAAAAAAAATATATATATATATAGAATACAAAAACAAAAATATAAAAAAAAAAAAACCAAAAATAACAAAAATAAAAAAGGGTTTAAAACCAAAATAAATTTTAAATTTTTTTATTAAAGGTAGGGAGATGGGGCCCTCAACCCCCACCTCCCATGATGTGTGTGGGCAATTCCCTACCGGCACTGCAATACACTTTCGTGTCTGGCAGTACACTGTCAGCATGACAGCGCTGTTGTCCGACAGTGTCACTTTCGCGTCGGCAGTGCCTACCACCGACAGTGGTCATAGAGCACTATGTGACTAGGGGTAGTGGAATCAAACCCCACCCAATGTTTATTTTAACTTTTTTTTTAAAAAAAGAGAAATTTTCGTTATATGTAAATTTTAAATTTAATTAAAATATTTAAATTTGTTAAAATTTTATTTAATTTATTAATTTTAATTTTTATAGTATAAAACTTAGTTAATGGTAATTATTAGTATTTAATAATTGATTTTTATTAACAGTAACAATTATAGACTGTTAATATTATTTAAATGTGAATTTATTCTTTTATGTTGTTGTTTTCGGATGTTTCCTTTAAAGTATTTAATTATGATTTTAGTTCATTAATCGTAAGAGGTTAATAATGATGATGTTTTCTTATGTAGATGTAATTAAATTTTGATTCAGTAGTTATAAGAAACACATTGATTTTATCAGGAGTTATGAATTGAATTATGGAAGTGAAACTACTGTTTGTTTAAGGGATCTGATTCTTCAGTGAGTTAAATTGTGATATATGAAATTAGTCGGTGATCATGATGAACTTAGTAGATATTTGACTTCCTGAAGTAGAATGTTAAATGTGTGTATCTATTGATTTTGAAATGGTTATACATTGTGATGTTGGGTTCAGGTTTAGTTTGCCCTAGAAAATTCCAAAGGTTGTGGGATGTGTTTTCTATGTGGCATCCTGATTATAATTCCAATTTGATCCTTTATATGAACCCTTAACCTTGTTTAGTTGATGTGTTTTGTGTACTCTAAGTTGTGCTTATATGTGATCATTCCTGATGTTGAGAGGAATTGGAATTTGAGATTTTATGTTTTCTACCACTTTTGGATTAGTGTGTGTGATCAGTGAACCTAGGTTAGGTTATCTAGATGTGTAGTAGGAGGTGGCTTGCAATAATGTGTTGGGGCCCATAAGTGGCTGCTAGGATCTGTTATTGCAAGTTTCTTAATTCAATGATAACATTAAACAAATTAAGGGGCTTAAAATGAATTACTAAGATAAAGTGCCTCCCACATGCTTAAGCACTTGTATAGGCTAAGATGGAGTGTTGAGAATATTCTTTCCGACTTACGAGGTATGAGTCTGGCATAGTTAATGACTTCATCTGTACAAGAAGTCATTAATATTGTATATGGTCACTTTAGTGCCGACATCCTGAAAAATTTCCAGGATGAGACTTGAGGGTTAGACGTATATGATGATACCTTCCTACACATAGTCTAGGTTTCCTACGTGTATTAGTTGCCTTTATTTTAGTAATTCATAGATTATAGCTTGATTTGTACAACTTGAGTTAGTGATATTTTAGGATCCCCTTGCATAGATGATCTGTTATTTTGGTTTGATATCCAAGTGGGGTATTCTTGTTATCTCCTCAGCATGGTGGGGTGGACTATTAAAGTTCCACATGGACGGGTTGTAGTGATTCTTTACCATTTTGAGATTCCACATTCATGTGCCAGTGTTGGATGTACCTTGGTTCCACCGTACTTATCTTACTCTAATGGAGGTTTTGATCTTATCATTTCTTTATTGTACATTATTTATCATATCGTAGGTGATACTTCACTTTGGATAATTGTAATTAAGTAATTACCACATACCCTGCGACATGTATAGAGGATGTAGGTTTGATGTATACCTCAGGGTATCAGTTGTAATCTTGTAATTATATCGTTGATGTATTTATGTAATCTATTTTATTAATGAGAATTATTTGTTATGGATATCTCATTGAGTTTTTGTCTCACATAATTCTACCTCATGGAACATTTGAGTTTTGTAATCTATTATTGTTTGTTTCATGTGAGTAAATGGTAATTGCTTATGCTTTAATGTATGTTCTTGATTGTAAAATTTAAAAAAAAAATATTCTGCAAACATAGTATCATGTTTATGTTAAATCTTCTTGGGTTCCCTAGCGATGTGTTACAGGTCGAGAATGTTCAATCCACTTGGTGAGAAAAAAGAGGTCATTTTTAGTGTTTACTTGGCCTACTAGAGCTATTTGTGTAGACGGTTTGATGCCATGATGAGCAGTTTGAAAGATATGCATTGTTGCATATTTCAATTGAGAAACATTGCAAGTTTTGGAATCAACCAAGATTGGGTCGCCAAATCAAAAAAAATTTGAATCTCTAAAAATTGAGATATTAATTGTAGGCCTCCATGAAAACATTCCCAATAAGACATGATGGTTCTTCGATACCTCTAATGATCTCTAAGAACTAGACGCCTGAAGATTGCTAATTTTGTTGTTGAGTGCACCTTCAGGGACACTTGGCTCTAGAGTGGTCGACAATTTTTGAGCCATTTTTTGAGAAAAATGAGGTCATTCCTAGCATTTACCTAGCCTATCAGAGTTTTTGGCAGAGATGGTTCAATGCCATGATGAGTGGTTTGAAGGATTTTCATTGTTGCAACTTTCAACTAAGAAACATTGCAAGTTTTGGCATCAACTGAGATTGGGTTGCCAAATCAAAATGAAAGTGAATCTCTAAAAAAATAGATATCCAATCGTAGTCCTCTATGACATGGTCTTGTATCACCTAATGGTTTATGGATACCTCTCACGAGCTTCAAGAAATGGATTCTTGAAGATCACTAATTTTGTTGTTGAGTGCACCTTGATGAACACATGGCTCCAAAGTGGTCATAAATTTTAGATCCAATTGGTTAGATAAATGAGGTCATTCCTAGAGTTTATATGGCCTTCCAGAGCTATTGGAATGGATAGTTTGATGCCATGACAAGTGGTTTGAATGATATGCAATGTTGCAGCTTTCAACTAGGAAACATTGCAACTTTTGGCATCAACTGAGATTGGGTTGGCAAATAAAAATGAAATTTAATATCCAAAAAATAAGATAGGTAATTGTACACCTCCATGACATGGTCATGTAGCACCTGATAGTTCATTGATACCTCTCATGAGATCCAATAAATGGACAACTATAGATCTTTGATTTTGTTGTTGAGTGCACTTTCAGGGACACTTGGCTCGAGAATGGTCAAAAACATTCGAGCGACTTGGTCAAAAAAATGAGGTCATTCCTAGAGTTTACCTAGCTTAATAGAGCTATTGGCATGGAGGGTTCAATGAGAGAATTATTGGTTTAAAATATATGCAATGTTACAGCTTTTAAGTAAGCAACATTGCAAGTTTTGGCATCAATCGAGATTGAGTCACTGAATCAAAATTAAAGTGAATCTCCAAAAACTAAGATAGGTTATTGTATGCCTCCTTGAAATGGTCTTGTATCACTTGGTGGTTTTTTGATACCTCTCACAAGCTTCAATAAACAAATGCCTGAAGATTTTTGATTTTCTATTTGAGTGCACCTTCAGGAACACTTGGCTCTAGAGTGGTTGACAATGTTCAAGCCACTTGGTGAGAAAAATTAGGCCATTCATAGTGTTTACGCAGCCTACTAGATATTTTTTCATGGATGGTTCGATGCCAAAATGCATAGTTTGAAAGATATGCAATGTTGCAGCTTTCAATTGAGCAATATCACAAGTTTTGGCATCACCTAAGATTGGGTTTCCAAATAATAAAGAAAGTGAATCTCCAAAAAATGAGATAGGTTATTGTAGGCCTCCATGACATAGTCCAGTAGAACCTAAATTTTTTATGATACCTCTCATGCGCTTTGAGAGATGGACACTTGAAGATCACAGATTTTATTGCTGAGTGCACCTTCAGGAACACTTGGCGCTAGTGTGGTCAACAATGTTCAAGCCACTTGATGAGTTAAATGAGGTCATTCCTAGCATTTAATCACCCTAACAGAGCTATTGGCACAAATGGTTTGATTCCACAATGCATGGTTTAAAAGATATGCAATGTTGTAGCTTTCAACTAAGAAACTTTGCAAGTTTTGGAATCAACTGAGATTGGGTCGCCAAACCGAAACAAAAGTGAATATCCAAAAATTGAGATAGGTTATTGGACTCTATGGAATAGTCCCATATCACCTAAAGGTTTTTTGATACCTCTCATGAAATCCAAGAAATAGATGCCTAAAGATTGATGATTTTGATGCTGAATGCAGCTTCAGGGACACTTGGCTCCAGAGTGGTTGACAATGTTCGAGCCACTTGGTGAGAGAAATGAGGTTTTTCCTATTATTCAACCAGCCTACTAGAGCTATTAGCATGGATGGTTCAATTCCATGATGATTTTTTTGAAATATATGCAATTTGTAGCTTTGAACTGAACAACATTGCAAGTTTTGGCATCAACCAAGATTGGGTTGTCAAATCATAACAAAAGTGAATATCAAAAACCTGAGATAGGCTATTGTAGGACTCCATGATACCATCCTTCACACTTAATATTTTTTTGATGTCTCTCATAAGCTCCAAGAAAATTACACCTCAAGATTGCCAATTTTGTTGCTGAGTGCACCTTCAGGAACACTTGGCTTCAGAATGGTGGACAATGTTTGAGCCACTTGGTGAGTGAAATGAGGTCAGTCCTAGAATTTACCCGAATTACCAAATCTTTTTGTGCAGATGATTTGATGCCACGATGATCATTTTGAAAGATATGTATTGTTGTAGCTTTCAGTTGAGCAACATTGCAAGTTTTGGCATCAACTGAGACTAGGTTGCCAAATCAAAATGAAAGTGAATCTCTAAAAATTGAGATAGGTTATTGTAGGCCTCTGTGACATGTTCCCGTAGAGCCTAAAAATTTGTCAATACCTCTCATGAGATAAAAGAAATGAACTCCTAAAGATCTGATGCTGAGTCCCTAACTAATCAGATCTAACCTCCAAACTATTTGGTATCTTCCCTTCCTTGTGAGATATAACTACTCACATCAAGCGCATATTTGGCTTGATTTACCAATGAATCTTAGGGGGTGTAATCAAGGGCTCACACAACTTTTTTCTTACCAAGTCTTACAAAACCTTTTCATGGTATTTATACTCCCTTGCTTCAAGTACTTAAAACGTTTTGAAGAAAACCCAATGCAAGTTAAGGTTCTCTTCTTGGCACCTAAGTCACCTTAGAGGGAAAATGTGTCAAAAGTATGACAAAGTGTTCTAATGGCTGAATGGGGTGAAATGGTTTCATACAAATGTCAATTTGGGCCTTATGAAATATGATCTAATATACCAATCCTCACTACCAAAGTCTAAGAGGGTACTTCCTTCTTTGGGGGTCCCAATCCTTGTAGTCTTTTCCAAAAGGTTTTTCAACTACAAATCCATGCAACATCAGGGTATTTTTATTGAATATACAGTTTTGGATACCCTTTATGGAGAAAATAAAATACCTCAAAGATTAGGATGAGGTCATGATATTTAGTGCCTCAACCCTTAGATTCTTTACCAGGCCTAATAGACCTAATTGGGCACATTTACAAAGGAATTTCTCTATTTCTTCACTTTATGATCCTCCCATTGAAACATCTGGTTAGGATATATCTATAAACTCCCAAACACAAACCCTTAGGTCTTGGTTCCGTCTCAAACTACTCCAGCCTTTCAATCTTCAAAACTGTGCAAAGGTAACTACATAGAGATGTCTACCTAATTGTGATCAAAACCACACAAAACACACTCCAACCTGAAAATCACTTTCAAAATCCTAAAATACATATGCCAACATCTCATCTTACCAAGATTAATATTTTTTTGATGGTGGCAAGATGTGAAATTGACATTTCTCTATGAAACCCTAGGTTGGCTAGGGTTTGGGACTCCTGCTAATATTAAAATAGATAACTCTCTCCTCACAATTCCTCAAAAGCCCAAATGAAGTTCAAATGAAAGATACTTCAGATACCAAACTTTTTCAACTAGTCTCATTCCCTCATTCATCTGTACCAGTCCATACAACCAGAAACACTCACAAATTTATAGGGAAAGTGTGTCTTTTTTATTGATTAAATGTCAAAATTACATCATTGTGCCTCTAACCCAAAATAATAGGGTACATATAGGATTTTCCCAATGTCCACAACTTATTTTCAAAATTTTGTGACCATTGGGGTGTTTAGTTACAAAACTTACTAAAAGTTGCAAAGTTGACAACTTTTGCATGACAGTGTTTTGTGCAATTTTGCACTTTTTGCTCCTAATGAGAAATTCAACCGCTTTCTTTACATTTGGGTTTCCACATGAACCAAACCTAAAAAAACATATGTAAAGACTCTAAAAATAGCCTAAATGACCTTCAAGGTGATCCTTTGACCGAGTTTGACCAAGAGGATTATAGAAACACCTACTTGGCAAAAGGGTCTTACAAGGTGGATCTTATTACAAGAATTGAGTCTAATAGAATTTTATTCCTTTCTCATGTTCCTAGGAGAGGTAGACATCCCATGAATTTAAGGATTGATTCCATGTTGTTAGGTTTCTCCTGCACCATACTCCCCTGGATGATTAGAGCTCAAGTTCCCACTTGAATCTAGTTGAGCCAATGTAGACCCATGTTGGAGAATCTCCTATTTTGTCATCCATGTTACATCAGTGTCAGGGAGTCCTTTTCATTTCACAAGGTACTGCATTTAGGTGGTGTTCCTTGTCTTCTTCACCACCTTAGTGTCTAGGATCTTGTAAAGTTGTACTGGTTGGCTAGGGGGAAGTCCTTATCTCAATCATCATTAGAATCATTTGTATTATGTACTTAACCTGCAATACCTGCATTAACTTTAAAAGGGATGAGATAAAAAATATTTAATATTAGAGAGATTGTAAGTGTAGGGTGTAGAGTGATTTCATAAGCATTTTCACAAAACTTGTGGAGAATGGTGCATGGTTCCACTTTCTTCATGTGGAGTTTTGTTTATCTACCCTTTGGCAATCTTTCTTTCCTTCGGTATGCCCAAACTTGATCACCAATTTATAAATTTGTAGTTCTTCTCTTCTCATCTATTGAAGCTTTATATTTTACAGTGTCTTGTTGAAGGTTGTCTTTGACATCTTCATGTATCTATTTGATCCAATGTGATAAGTCCACTCCTTGGCACCGATTTTAGGGTCATCATGGATATCTCTGAGTTCCAATATTCCTTTAGGGTGCATACCATAAACAATTTGGAATGTATTCTTTCCTATTGATCTGTTGATGGAGTCATTGAATTCATATTATGCCTATGGTAATATCACATCCTAGTTTTGTGCATGTTTCTTTTTTAAACACCTTAGGAGGTTCCCAAGGTATTTGTTGACCACTTCAATTTGGCCATATATTTGGGGGTGATAAGAAGAAGATAATGTCATATTTGTCCCTATTTCTTTCATAGGGTTCTCCAAAAGTGTCCCTAAAATTTAGTGTCTCTATCTAAAACAATAGACTATGGTAATCCATGAATTCTCACTATTTCTTTGAAGAATATATCTATAATATGGGATGCATCATAAGTGCTTTTGTAGGGGATGAAGCATGCCATTTTGTTGAACATGTCCACCACTACAAAAAAATTATCATAACCCCATTTTGTTCTTGGAAGTCCCATTACAAAGTCCATTGAAATTATTTCCCAAGGCCTAGAGGGGATTGGTAAAGGTTGTTAAATTTGTTGTTTGGTGGAGACACCCTTTTCTTTTTGACATTTTACAGATGTTTCTACAAACTTCCTGATGTCATGTTGCATCTTTGGCCAAAAGTAATTCCTCCTCACATATTCAAGCATTTTATCTAAACCAAACTGACCACTCATGCCTCCACAATGTTTTTCTTTAAAAATTTTGTCCCTCATTGAGTACCTAGGGATACAAAGTTGTCCTCCTTTGAAAAATAAGCCATCTTGAATTAAAAATTTTGAGAAATCAGTATGATATTTGTCCTCAAGATTTTTGCATACTTCATATGCTTCACGAAAGTCTTGATCTCCTGCATACAATATTTTAGAGCATCAATACCTATTCTTTAGATTTGGATCTCCTACACCAAACCTATTATCCTTCTTAGGTCATGAGCCACTTTTTTAGATATACCTTTCTTATGCTTGATTTAAAGTGAGTAGGCTTGAAGTTGTTCCATCCACATAATATATTTGAAACTGAACTTATCTTGAGAATTTAAATAACTCAATGCATGATTGTCAATATAAACAAAAAAATATTTAGGTAATAGGTAGTGTCTCCATATTTTAGAGCCTACACCATTGCATATAGTTCTAGGTTATAGGTATAATACCATTTCTTTGCATCATTTAGTTTCTCTAAGAAAAATGCCACTGGTATCCCATCTTGGCTTAAAATAGCCCCAATTGCAAGGTTACTTGCATCAGTCTCTACAGTAAACACTTTATGAAAATCAAGAAGGGTGAGTATAGGTTAATATGCTAACATTGATTTCAAATACTCAAAAGCATCATTTTCTTCCTTTATCCAAACAAAATTAGTATTTTTCCCACCTTTGATGGTGTCTAGCATTGGTGCACACACATGACTAAATTTTTTTATAAATTTTCTATAAAATATACCTAAGCCATGAAAACTCCTTACATCCCCTTGGTTTTTGGGAGTTGGCCAATTTATGATGGCATCCACTTTTGAAGGATCCATCTTGAGTGTCCCCTTAGAAATCAAAAATCCCCAAAAGATGAGCTCTTCCTACATAAATACACATTTATCCAAATTTATCAGTATTTTATGTTATGTAACCTTTTGAGTACCAGTTCCAAATGTTTAATGTGTTCCTCCTTGTTGTTGTTGAAGATCAATATATCATCAAGATAAATGACAATAAGTTTACCATTATAATCATGAAAGATTTCATTCATTAGCCTCATGAAGGTTATTGGTGCATTACTAAACCCAAATGACATAATAAGCCATTCATATAGACCTTCTATTGTCTTGAATTTCATTTTCCATTCATCTCTTGGCTTTATCCTTATTTGGTGGTAGCCTTACTTTAAGCAATTTTAGAGAAACAACATGCATTCCCTAATTGATCTAGTAGATCTTCTATTATTGGGATGGGGAACCTATATTTTATGATTATTTTATTCATTTCCCTGCTATTGGTACAAAATATCTATTTCCCATCCTTCTTAGGGGCTAAAACAGATAAGACTGCACAAGGGCTCATGCTCTTTTGTATCAAGCCTTTATCCAACAGTTCATTAACTTGCTTGGATATTTCTGCATTTTGTGAAGGAGTCATCTTATATGGGTCCTTATTAGGCAAGGATGCTCATGTTAGAAAGTCAATTTGATGAATTATGTCCCTTAAGGGTGGGAGGGATGAGGGTAATTCTTTCTCTACAAAATCCTGATAAGTATCTAGCATATTCTGGACTTCCTTTGGTATTGGTTTGTCTTCTCTAGGGATTACCTCATCTTTTGGTTTTAGGACTAGTGAATAGATCCCTTCTTTTGATTCCCCTATTGTTTGACCATTTATTTCTCCCCAATGACTATCACAATGGGTTTTTTTTTGGCTTTGGGTCTGGTAGAGGCTTCATGGTGTAAGAGACATCATTTTTGACAAGGGTATATGTGTTTTTCCTTCCATTATGTGTGGCATCCAAATCATATTTCCCTGGTCTACATATGTTAGAAATTAATCTTTACTTATATTATGTAAGTAGGAGATTCCTATGGAATCCCTACACCTATTTTGTCCTCTTGAGGATAATTCATTTTATGTATCTTTTATTATCCCTTGGTTGTATTATTTAATTGGGATAAACCAAGGTATCCC
>MU224650.1:421603-438317 GCA_018584345.1 Thuja plicata | reverse complement strand
TGTGGATTGGATAGAGGCAATGACAAGTTACTTTGAATGTGAGGATACCCCTGAGAAGCAAAGGGTGAAGATAGCAAAATCCAAGTTGAAGGGAGCAGCCCTAACTTGGTGGAATTTCATCTAGACTAAAAGGGTGAAAGATGGTAAGAGTCCAATCACATCTTGGACTAGGATGGCTACATTATTGAGAGGAACTTATGTTCCTGAAGATTATGTGGTTCAACTCCATAAGAGGAAGAAAAATATCAAGAAAAAGGAGATGGATGTGGGAACCTATACCGAAGAGTTCCTAAATTTGTGCATGAAGACAAACACCAAAGAAACTGAAGAGGAGAAGTTGGCCAGGTATTTGAATGGCCTTAAGTTATCAATCCAAGAAGAACTCAGCCTACATTGCTTTACCTCTATCCAAAAGTGCTACCAAATGGCACTCAAGGTGGAAGAGAAGTGGAAGAAAAGACAAGAACAAGGAAGGGGTCGAATGAATGATGGAAACAACAACTCAAGGGGCAGAAATAACTCTTGGGGAAGAGGACAATCAAGAAGCAGCAGCAATAGTAGTAAGCCCTATGAGAAAATTCAAGGAGACAAGAAAAATATAGACCCAAATACCAATAGGGGAGGCTTTAGAGGAAGAAGGCATTTCAATAGAGGAAGGGGAAGAATGAATGCACCCTTAACATGCTACTTTTGTGGAAAAGAAGGACACCATGCTGGGAGATGTCCTGAAAAGAGGAGCAACAACAATCCTTCAAAGGAAATAAGGACACAAATCATTCAAGATGAGAAATAAGAAGAGAAGATGGGAATAAGAGACCTTGAACTTGAAGAAGGAGCATGCTTGATGATGAGGCAAACACTCCTGCAAGTTCCAGAAACATAAGAGCCGCCACAAAGAAAGAACCTTTTTAGAACCAAGATTAAATGCTAAGGCAAGGTATGTGTTTTGCTTATTGATTCAGGTTCTACTAAAAATCTTGTGTCTCTTGAAATGGTGCAAAAATTAAAACTACCTACTAAACCCCATCCTTACCCTTATCACATTTCTTGGCTTACAAGGGGACAACAAACACTTGTCACTGAATAAACATGGGTAGAATTTTCTATTGCAGATTTTAAGGATATAGTACTTTGTGATGTGGTTGAAATGGATGCCTCACACCTTCTCCTTGGTAGGCCATGGCAGTATGATGTAGAAGCCATGTACAATGGTAGATAAAATACATACACTGTTGTAAGGGATGGAATCACCTTTGTCATGAAACCTCTTCCTGATCAAAAGTTGAGTAAAGAACCCACTGTTATCATAATAGGGGAAAAGGAGATGATGAAAACTCTTAAAGAAGATGACTCTAATAACTTTGTTCTCATTTCCAAACCTAAAGACAATGTTGAAGAGAAAAACAAAGAGCCCTTGCCTAAAGAGATAGAAGCCCTGTTGGAAAAGTATGAAGACATTACCAAAAGTGATTTTCCCTCAGCCCTCCCTCCCATTAGGGACATTAACCATCAAATAGACTTGATCCCTGGTTCATCCCTACCCAATAAAGCACCCTACAAGATGACCCCCACCCAAAATGTTGAAATTGCCAAACAAGTTAAAGAACTACTAGATAAAGGCCTAATCCAAAATAGCCTTAGTCCTTGTGCTATCCCATTAGTTTTGGCACACAAGAAGGATGGAAAGTGGAGATTATGTATGGATAGTAGGGCCATTAAAAAGATAACTATAAGACATAGATTCCCTATTCCAAGAATGGAGGACTTATTAGACCAACTTGGCAATGCTTCCTACTTCACTAAAATTGATATAAAATCTGGTTATCACCAAATTAGAATAAGACCTGGAGATGAATGGAAAATAGCATTCAAAACAACTAAGGGCCTATTTGAATGGCTTGTAATGCCTTTTGGCCTAAGTAATGCTCCTAGCACATTCATGAGACTCATGAATGAGATTTTTTTTTATTTCATTGGAAAATTTGTTGTAATCTATTTGGATGATATACTAATATATAGAAGCAGCAAACAAGAACATTTGCAGCATGTGGAGCAGGTATTAAGGAGGCTACATGATCACAAATTGGTCATAAATTTGGAAAATGTATGTTCTTGAAGAAAGAACTTGTTTTCTTAGGGTTTGTTATCTCACAGGGTACACTAAAGATGGATCCAAGCAAAGTGGATGCCATAATCAACTGGCCTACACCAAAGAACCATGGAGATGTCAAAAGCTTTCATGGTCTTGCCACATTTTATAGGAAATTCATCAAGAATTTCAGTCATATTTGTGCACCTATGTTGGAGACAATCGAGGGAGGCAAAAAGAAAAAGTTTTGTTGGACAAAGGAAGCTGATGATGCATTCAAGTACCTGAAGAATAGGGTAGCCCAATACTCCATATTGACACTCCCTGACTTTCACAAAGTATTCACTATGGAAACTAATGCAAGCAATTTGGCAATAGGGGCTGTACTAAGCCAAGAAGGTAAACCAATAGCCTTCTTCTCAGAAAAGTTAAATGATGCAAAGAAGAGGTATTCCACCTATGATTTGGAATTATATGCACTAGTACAAGCACTAAAGAAACGGAGACATTATTTGCTCCCAAAAGAATTCATTGTTTTTACAGATAATCATGCATTAAGTTTCTTAAATTCACAAGAAAAATTAAGTGCAAAGCATGTCAAATGGATGGAACATTTGCAAGCCTACACCTTCACAATCAAGCACAAGAAGGGAGTAGAAAATAAAGTGGCTAATGCCCTTAGTAGAAGGGTTGCTTTGGTTGAAGAAATACAACTACATAGCATTGGAATTGATGCAATTAAGAATTTGTATGCAGTAGATCCAGATTTTGGAGAAGCATTTGAAGTATGCACAAGCTTGTTGGGTAAGTATCACACCCAATATTCAGATTTTGTGTTACAAAATGGTCTATTGTTCAAGGGGGCTCAATTATGCATTCCAAAATGCTCCATGAGAGAAAATATAATTCAGGAGAAGCATTGTGGATCTATGAGTGGTCACTTTGGTATTGATAAAACCATGGAATTAGTAAAAAGAAACTACTATTGGCCAAAGATGACAAATGACATTCAGAAATTTGTTCAAGCATGCACAATTTGCCAACAAGCAAAGGGGACATCCACTAACCAAGGTTTGTACCAGCCTTTACCTATTCCTACCAGGCCTTGGGAGTCTATTTCCATGGATTTTGTCATGGGTTTACCTAGAACTAAGCAAGGGTATGATAGCATTTTTGTCATAGTTGATAGGTTCAGCAAGATGGCACACTTTGTACCTTGAAAAAGCACTAATGATGCTTCATATATTGCACACCTATTCTTCAAAGCAGTGGTCAGAATTCATGGGTTACCCAAGACCATAGTCTTATATAGGGATGTTAAATTTTAGGGTCATTTTTGGAGAACATTACACAAGAAGTTGGGTACAAATCTCACCTATAGTTCAACCTACCATCCACAAATAGATGGTCAATTTGAGGTAGTCAATAGGTCCCTTGGAAACCTATTAAGATGTCTTACAAAGAAATATGATAAAACTTGGGATGTCATCCTTCCACAAGCTGAATTTGCATTCAATGAATCCATTAATCGATCCACTGGAAAAATACCGTTTCAAACAGTGTATGGTATGGATCCAAGAGGTCCTTTAGACCTAATTGATTTGTCTCAAGACACAAAGGTTAGTGCCCAAGGACAAGAAATTGTAGATCTAATAGAAAAAGTGCAGGAAGATGTCAGGGAGAACCTTCAAAAATCCACATTAAAATACAAAGAGAAGGCTGATAGAAAAAGGAAAGAGGTACACTTCAAAGTTGGGGACAAAGTATGGGCCTACTTGCAGAAAGAAAGGCTACCAAAAGGAAGGTATTCAAAACTATAGATGAAGAAGGTGGGACCTTGCATAATCATTTCAAAAATGGGTGAAAATTCTTATGAGATCACTCTTCCTCCCACTCTTCAAATTTTCCCAATATTTAATGTTGCAGACCTCACACCTTTTAGAGGTACCATAGGTGAAGACATACAGGGAAATGAAGACTACAATGCTGAAGATTATGTCATTAATCTTCCCCCTAAAAAGAAACTACAACTTGAGAGCATATTGGCCACCAAACAACACAAACAAACAAGAAAGAGGAAGTACTTTTAGTACCTTGTCAAATGGAAGGGTCTTACTAAGATTGATGCAACATGGATGACTGAAGAACAAATCAAAAACCATGGCTCAACAATTCAACAATTAACCCAAAGTAGGGACTTGGGTTTTTCTTATCCTAGGGAGTATGGTGCAAGAGCACCTTCATCAACACAAGATCATCAGGAGGACTCCTCAAGCACTCAAGGGAATTCACCAAAGTCCAAATAGGTCTTAGGTTACCTAGGAATAAGAGTTTCCTTTGGAATCCCATTGTGAGACCCCAGTACCAAGATTAGGCATGTTATAAGCCCCTGGTCAAAAGTGGGTCAAAGGGATTGGAAAAATCATAATTTTAGTGTTTTGATAGGTTTTAATGTTTTTATTTCATATTGATCCATTTTGGATCACCTAAGTTCTACTTGTAATCATTTTGCAACATATTGCAAAAAGTTGCAAAAATTGTCAAAGTTGTCATTACAACTTTGCATTATGTGATGTAATTGATCCCTCCAACGGCCAAATATTTTGAAATATGGTTGTAACCATTGGAGGAGGCCTTCATAAGCCCTAATAGGTGGGTGGAAGGAAACATGGTGTAATTTAGCATTTGAAATCAATAAAAATACTCTCTTTTCCTAAAAATTGAGTAGTTTTCTATAGTGTATGGACTGGTATGGAACTATGGAGGGTTAAAACCAATTGATCCTAATATCCTGATGTATTATCCTTATTTTTCACTTGGTTTTAGATCTTAACTCCCAATAGATCAAAATTTATAGTGGTTTTTCTGTTACAGCCTGTGAATTGGCTTTCTAACTAGGGTCTAATACAAATTTGCTCATTCTGGAAGATTCGACCATGGGAATTCAAAACCCTTTGGTGGAATTCTTGTGCTGACAATGTAATTTGATTTAATTTTTGTTTGGGATGGAAAGATGCAGGGTGGAGAGAGAAAGTTGATGCCCTAGGGGCACATCTTCATGTGTGACCCCCAGATTTTAGAGGACAACAGTAATTTGACTGCCTAAAACATTGAGCCCAGACCCAAAATCACTGATCTAAGCATTATGGCATGCTTTCCATCCAATGGAAGTGGTTTGGAATCCTTATGAAAATTTTAGAGGGTAGTTCCTTTGTTAAAGTGGCCTAATTTGGAACATTCACCAAATTGACTTTGTTGTAGTTTGGTAAGGGTTTTTGATTTGCAGAATCCTAAACTTTGGGGACTTATATAGTGTCCAAAAGGGGATAGGAAACCATTGATATTTTGGGCTCTTCAATAAGAAACTTAAAAGTTAACCCCTCAAAACCTCTCAGCCAGTGCTACTAGCAAAACAAGCATTTAATGAAGCAAGTACTAGATGCCCATATGATAGAACCATGAAACCAATGGGAAAATCTCACTAATGATCCAAATAAATAAAATCCATTCTTTTTTCATTCCTCAATCTCATTTTCTAAATTTGGTACACTAGAACCAAAATTGCTCTTTGGCTGTCCCTAGGAACAACTAGTGAATAGTTGATTCTTTGTTGCTTGGGGTTTTAGTGATTAAGACCTAGTAAGTTGGGGGTTTGAACAAACTATTAGATAGCTTGGACATCAATGATTGATGGTCCCTTAGGGCATTTGTTTGGATCCTTGTAGTGATTATAGGGAAGAAGGTTTTGAAGGACAAATTCCTTCATTTTGGGTGTACCCACCTGCCTCCATTGCATCATATATGACCAACTTTGTTGCATGAAAAAAAAATGATAGGAATTTTACCTCTGTATTTTCCTTTTCCTCTGGATAGTCTTTTTTCCATGAGTTCTTCAAGTTCTTCAAGATCGTCATCAGAAGTGTCACTGTCACTGTCCACATGTTTCTTTCCTTTCTTAGATTTGTTGAGAACCAGTTGTGATCTAAAAGAATAATCAATCCCTTGTGGATTATAGTTATCATAATTTGACATTTCAAATGCAGTGAGTCTGCCTATCAGATTTTCCAGATTCAAATTGTTGTTAGGAGTACATCTCAATTCTTGAATTGTAGAAACTCTAATAGCATATACATGAAGTAAAGTTCTCAGTACCTTTCTCATTATGGTGTTCTCATCAATTGTTCCATTTTCCCCTCTAATGGCATTTACAACTTCTTTTACTCTACCATAGTACTAAACAACATTTTCACCTTCTTGCATTTTCATTTCATCAAACTTACCTCTTAGACTTTCTAATTTAGCTCTCAGCACATTAGTGTCTCCCCCATAGATAGTTGCAAGCTTATCCCGCATCTCTTTTGCATTTGTGCAGCTCTTTATATCATCAAACTTTGAATAGCTTAATGAGGAGGTGATCTCCAACATTGCTTGATTGTGCTCTTGCTTTTCTTTAAGTTGAGCAGCTGTGAGAGGAGCAGTAGGTGATACATAGTCATGTTCAATAAGTCACTTAGCATCATCTCCAATACTAGCCAAATGTAGTTTCATCAAACTCTGCCATGTAGAGAAGTTATCTTTGTTCAGCTTAGGAACCTCCTTATACAACTTGATCTTTTTTCTCCAAGTACCTTCAAACTATTTTTAGGAGACCAATGCTCTGATACCAATTGTTAGAATGAATTTAAAATAACTGAGAGGGGAGGGGTGAATCAATTATCCTCAGGTCTAGATGTAGAAAAATAAAAAAATTTGTATTTCATATCTACTCGGCAGTAGTAGCATAATTCAACAACTTTAATCATGTAGTTTACTGTCAATTAAATTTAACTTGTAGAAACATAACAGTAAAGCAAACCATAAGCATTCACACAAGTTGACACAAGTATTTAACATGGAAACCCAATATGGGAAAAACCACCAGTAATATGCTACCAAGTATTCACTATTCTAAAGTGATGCCCTGTGAGGAGCCAACCCTATTAAAGGTTACAATAACACACTACTAGGTGTGACCTGGTTAAAGGATTTAATCACCCTATTAGGAGTGGCCTTGTTAGAGGACTTAGAACATTCCAACCTGAATGTCACCTTGTTAGAGGATTTATACAAATGACTGTTAGGTCAACCTTGTTAAAGGATTTAACTAATACAATGGTTAGAAAGTATTCAGTAGTTGTGATCTGGTACATACAACTTACTTTGCAAATTTAGATCCAATTACAGCTCTAATATTAACTTACTAGATAGCCTGCATTCTCATTTCAACCTTCTGATCTACTTGGAAATTCATCAAGCAATCACACATGCAACTCTCTGCTTCTATATTCAGCCTTCTCTGCCAGATTATGCTAAACAATAAATCAACTATGCAACTCTTTTGCATCCACTTTTCATTCAACAGCACTTTAGCATACTCAATGAATAACCCCTTGAGGTTATCATATACCTCTCTATTCTAGGTTAGATAAATCTTTTGCCGCTTAAACAATATCATAGATCTTAGGCTGGGTCAGATCCAACGATCATCCCATCTTTGCATTCATTTACTTCTCCAAAGTAGTCTCTAATTAAATATTGAAACCATGCATTGATTACGGTTACCCATACATTAAATGATGCGAATCAATCTTTAATTAACATTACATATCCCAATAAAATTAACTAAGTCGGCCAAAGATCTCAAATCTCATCATTAATCAAATTTCTGTAAGTTGGCCAACATCACTATTTTCACTCGGTAATTTCAATGGTTCTCGGCTTTGAACAACTTTGCTCGTCACGAACAAATTTACTCAGCACAAGCAACTTTTCTCGACATGAAACAACCAGAAAAACTATCTTTAAAAGATAAACAATTAATTTCTTTGCCAGAGTGCCAACTGATCAAGTACCCTTTTATTTGCCTTAATTGAACCATTCACTTGGTCTTCTTGTTAAATATTCTCCATCAACAATATATATTGTACTCAAATAGATAACAATAGTTTCACCAGTAAAGGTTTGACAACAATGACAAAATAACAATTGCTTGCATTGTCACTTTCCAACACTATATCAGTCTGTACAACCAAAAACACTCACAGATTTACATGGAAAAGTGTGTCTTATTAAATATCAAAATTACATCATTGTGCCTCTAACATGACCAAATGGGGTACATATAGGAATTTACCAATGTCCACAAATGATTTTCATAAGGTTGTGACCATTGGGGTGTTTAGTTACAAAAGTTTCAAAAAGTTGCAAAGTTGACAACTTTTGCATGACAACATTTTGTGCAATTTTGCACTTTTCTCTCCTAATGAGAAATTCAAGCACTTTCTTTACATTTTGGGTTCCAAATGAACAAAACCTAACAAAAAATATGTAAATGCTCTAAACATATCCTAACTAACCTTTTAGGTGATCCTTGGACCAACTTTGACCAAGAGGTTTATAGAAACATCTACTTGGCAAAAGGGTCTTACAACGTGGATCTTATTACTAGCTTTGAGTCTAATGGACTTTTATTCCTTTTTGATGGTCCTAGGAGAGGTAGACATCATAGGAATCGAAGGATTTCTTCTATGTTTTTAGGGTGGTCATGCACCTTAGATCGCTAATTTTGTTGATTAGTGCACCTTCAAGGACACTTGGCTCCAGAGTGGTTGGAAATGTTCGAGCAACTTGGTGATTTAAATGAGGTCATTCCTAGAATTTACCCAACCTACCTTAGTTTTTTGCACAGATGGGTCGATGCCATGCCAAGTGTTTTGAAATATATGCATTGTTTCAGCTTTCAACTAAGCAACATTATAAGTTTTTGCATCAACCGTGATTGTCTGACCAAATCAAAATGAAAGCGAATCTCCAAAAAATTAGATAGGTTATTGTAGGCCTCCATGAAAATGGTCATGTAGCACCTGATTGTTCATCAATACCTCTCATGAGCTCCAAGAAATGGACGCTTAAAGATCACTAATTTTTTGTTAAGTGCACATCCAAGGACACTTGGCTTGAGAATGGTAAAAAAAATTCTATCTATTTAGTGAGAAAAACAAGGTCATTCCTAGTGTTTATCCAGCCTAGTGGAGCATTTGGAGCTAACGGTTTGTGTAATCACCTAAAAATGGTCACCTAAACCCCAAACCCCCAATCTAAGCAATTAATCAAGAAACCATAATCTTGATTACCCTAAGTCCTAAATCAAATAGGCAATTATCAAATTCAAACTGATCTGACCTAAACCCTAGGTCCTAATTGATCATCTTACTTGATTAATTAATTAATTCCTAAAATCACATTACATTGGCAAATAAATATTATGTTAATTATTAAATTGATATAATGACATATTAATTAAATAAAAATTACAAAATTGTCAATTAAATAAAAAAGGAATTAAATTATTTATAAAATCATAAATGTGCATTCAAAATCAATTTAATTATTAAAAATGCATATGACATCATCAAATTCAGTTGACTAATTATCAAAATGGAAACAATCCAGTTCCACTCAGTTAAATGATTCTCCACTGTTTATCATTTTGGAAACATTTTAGTTAATTGTGAACTGATTCTGGAAGTTTCCAAAATAACTGATCAGACAGCTGACTCTCTCGACCAATCACATCACTTGCACATGGATTGTGCTTCTTCAATCAAATCTGAACCACTCTTTTTGTTCGATCTCGATCGTCGATTCAAGAGAGATTTCTATAAAAGAGAAACCCTTTTCCTTCACAAAGGATATCCTAACTTTCTTCTAACATTATTATACTACATTTTGTTCTCTTTTATTAGAATTTATCTTTTATCATTGTTGTTTTAATTCCAAGCATGCAAATCTAATCATTAGAGCACATTCAATTTGGGTTTTAAAAAGAATATTTCACTTTTCAATTTGGTGCTTCTAAAATCAATCTTAAGTAGCTTGGATGAACAACAAACTACATATGCATATCATCTTATATAATTTATCATAGCTTTAAATCCTTTGTTTAGGTTAGTGTGTATTCACTGAGCTTGCAATGATCTGAGAGCAAGCTCATACTCCTGCCTTCTAGAAGGCAACAGGTTGATTCATTCACACATGCATGATGAATTAATCTATATTCATTTATGTATGTGATTGAAGAGAAATGACCATGTTTAAATGTATGGATAAATTAGAGGCCCACATTTAGCTATCACATTTCTGGCACCCACCATGGGGCTCGAACCCATGACCAGAAGGTTAATTTTTGTGAGTTTTGTGGTAAATTTCTGGGCTATTTTTCTAGAAATCTGACTGATGTTTTTATTGGTACATGCACTTATGATATGATACAGATCCAAAATTTATATTTCTGGAAATTTATTTGAGTTATCTTTCATTTTTAGTTGGTTTGAATTAATTTCATTTGGATTTGCAAAAGTTATGATTGACTTAGTGAAGATTGGTTAGAACCTAATTTTTATGACAACAGGTTTTTCAATTATCAAATGATATATTATCTTTGACTAACCTGATTTTCTAACATGTGGGATTGAAAAGCTATGTATTTTGTTTTTTTATGGATTTTTATAATAGTGGTTTGCATGTGCAGGAATAGGTAAGGTTCTTATAACAGTGGTTTGAAGGACGCTGAAAAAGAAGACTAAAAATCAAACTACTCACAAATTAGTTTTGCAGGTTGCCTTTGATCGATAGAACACAAAACAGTGTGCTTGCATCTTGTTTTCGATTTCTTAAAATAGGAACCCACATGCAGGACTTATTAAAATGAACATTTTTTTTCTATTTTAGGAATGACAATGATGTCAGGAAACTATGCTCTCACCCTTTTGGGATGATCAAAAATCCAGAAACATTATTGTCATTTTCTCATTCTTCTTGAAGTGTCTTTTAGTTTTGTAAATCCTAGGAATTGCATGGATGTATCCTCTCCCCTCACCTTCGCAAATCTTGGGTGAAGAGAAATCCATACAAATCCTTTAGTGTGGCTACCTCTCGAGTGCTTTAACAGAGCCGTTGAGAGTGGATTGCCGAACTGGTAATAGGCTGAAGCCAAGCTCTTCTGAACCGGTATACAAAAAATGCCATTGTGATTAGTCTCACAGTGGACACGTGTGAATTCATTGTGGAAACCAAAATATCCTCTAGTACCCTAGTGGTGCGTTAAAATCCCTACATTGTTAAGGTGAATGCCTTGCTTTGAAAGGATTGGGAGAGCCCCCTTAATTGGGAAAATGACTTGATCGCAACCACCTGAATGAATGTCCTTACCACAAACTATTGTTCTAGTTTCCAAAAAACCCTATATCTATTGGCACGGAAGGTCAGAGACTGACAAAGACGTCCCACACTTTTACAGCTCTTAGTAGAGACAACAACCCTTTGGAAATAAATTCCTTTAGGGTTCGAAGCTTGGTGTGCTTGAGAAGTGAATGCACATGTAAGGAGGAGCCTGTGCCTCCAAGCTTCTAAGTTGTCCGCTATGAGTAAGCATAGCTGAACTTCAATTCAAGTAGGGATTCAACAGATACTGCCTTGGTTATCCTAGGATTGTGATGTGTCTATTATGGTACTACAAACATTCTACTTGATGTGTCTTGCGTAGGTGAAGCAAACAGACATACAAACATTCAAAACAAACATCAAAGCACTCAAACGGTTCAAAATCTACACTTCTAGGTGTTAACTATCAAAATCTTGTCCAAGTTTCTGCATCTGCTATCAAAACTCTGCAATCTATCAACTTGCTATCCAAATTGCTCTTCTATTGTGAATGTTCTATCCAAATTTTCACAAATCTATGTTCTCATCAACATCATCTACTAGTCTGTCTTTGACTACAATCTATTGAAAGTCTGACTCGATCTTGAAATCTGATTTTGTTGTGCTATTCCAAGGGACTTTTTATCTTATCATCTTTTTCTGCGATGTCCTTATCCTGAGTTGCAAGAGAAGGTTCGTTAACCTTGACTCAAGATCAGAGTCATTGCTTCTCTCTCTCAGTTAGATTTTATCTCCTTTGTCCTTTGGTCTTGGACTTAATCAACACTTTAGATATCACTTCAACACCTATCAATCAATCAATCAATTTGTCATATCTCCTCTTCCATCTTCTATGCAAGTGCATCAAGACAATATTACAATGTCTAAAAGAAAATGGGCTAAACGTTATGGTCCTAACAACGCACAAGAAGAGATTCTTATGGCAGCTTTATCAAAACAACTTCAAACTGTGCAATCTAAAATCCAAAAATTAAAGGGGGAAAAGGATACACAATCCAAAAAATCCTCATCAAGCTCAATCTATCCTTTCCTATTTGATCATGCTCAAGTGAGTGGATCCAAAGCCCTAAAAGTTGTTGAAAACACCACGAAGTCTTCCTCCAAAGGGATTAGTAACATCATGAAAGAAAAACCTTGGGTTAAATGCATGAGAGACTTCACTCCTTTGGGGAAATCTTATGAATCTGCATTAGAAGAACTTCTTTATAATGATCTCATCACATTACCTCAAGCCACATCACGTGGACGAAGATTCTTGAGTAACTATTGTGCATATCACCAACATAATGAGCATAAAAATTCATCTTGCATGGAGTTGAAATATGAGAGATTCAATTTTAAGCCCAAAACAAAGTGTGCTCTAAGTTAGATTTATTTGCATGCTTTGAAAGTAATAAACAACAATACTAAACAAATGAATGCTAAAATGCTAAAAGATAAGATGAAAATGCAGTATAATAATGTTAGAAGAAAGTTAGGATATCCTTTGTGAAGGAAAAGGGTTTCTCTTTTATAGAAATCTCTCTTGAATCGACGGTCAAGATCGTACAAAAAGAGTGGTTCAGATTCGATTGAAGAAGCACAATCTATGTGCAAGTGATGTGATTGGTCGAGAGATTCAGTTGACTAAACTGTCTGATCAGTTATTTTGGAAACTTCCAAAATCAGTTCATAGTTAACTGAAATGTTTCTAAAATGATAAACAGTGGAGATTCAGTTAACTGAGTGGAACTAGATTGTTTCCATTTTGATAATCAGTGGAGAATCAGTTAACTGAGTGGAACTGGATTGTTTCCATTTTGATAATCAGTCAACTGAATTTGATGATGTTATATGCATTTTTAATAATTAAATTGTTTTTGAATGCACATTTATGATTTTATAATTAATTTCATTCCTTTTTTATTTAATTGACAATTTTTTAATTTTTATTTAATTCATATGTCATAATATCAATTAAATAATTAACATAATGTTTATTTGCCAATGTAATGTGATTTTAGGAATTAATTAATTAATCAAGTAAGATAATCGGTTAGCACCTAGGGTTTAGGTCAGATTAGTTCGAATTCGACAATTGCTTATTTGATTTAGGACTTTGGGTAATCAAGATTATGGTTTCTTGATTAATTTCTTAGATTGGGGGTCTAGGGTTTAGGTGACCATTTTTAGGTGATTACAATTTGATGTTATGATGAGTGGTTTGAAAGATATGCATTGTTGTAGCTTTCAACTAAGCAACATTGCAAGTTTTTGCATCAACCAAGATCTTATTTCCAAATAAAAATAAAAGTAAATATCCAAAAATTGAGATAGGTTATCATAGGCCTCTATGACACAGACTCGTAGGAATTGACGGTTTGTCAATACCTCTCACAAGCTCTGAGAAATGGACGCCTGAAGATTTCCAATTTTGTTGCTAAGTGCACCTTCAGGAGCATTTGGCTCTAGAGTGGTTGGAAACATTTGAGGCCCTTGGTGAGAAAAAAATAAGTAATTCCTAGCATTTACATGGCCTACTAGAGCTTTTGGAGTGGACAGTTCAATGCCTCAATGAGCAGTTTGAAAGATATGCAATGTTGCAGCTTTCAATTGAGAAAAATTGCAATTTTTGGCATCAACTGAGATTGGGTCGCCAAATCAAAATGAAAGTGAATCTCCAAAAACTGAGATATGTTATTATAGGCCTCCATGACATGGAATTGTAGCACATAACAGTTTTTCAATACCTCTCTCAAGCTTCAAGAAATGAATGCCTAAAGATTTTTTATTTTGTTAATGAGTGCACCTTCAGGGACACTTGGCTCCAGAGTGGTCAGAAATGTTCGAGCCACTTCGTGAGAGAAAAGAGGTCATTCCTGGTGTTTACTTGGCCTACTAAAGCTATTGGCATGGATGGTTCAATGCCACGACAAGTGGTTTGAAAGATATGCAATTATGCAACTTTCAACTAAGAAACATTACAAGTTTTGGAATCAACTGAGATTGGGTCGCCAAATCAAAATGAAAGTGAATCTCTAAAAACTGAGATAGGTTATTGTAGGCCTCTATGACATGGTATTGTAGCACCTAACATTTTTTCAATACCTCTCACAAGATTAGAGAAACAAATTCTTTAATATTTCTGATTTTGTTGATGAGTGCACCTTTAGTGACACTTGAATCTAGAGTGGTCGGAAACATTCAAGCCACTTGGTCAAAAAAATGAGGTCATTCCTAGCATTTACCTGGCCTACCAAAGTCATTGGTGTAGATGGTTTGATTCCACGATGAGCAGTTTCAAAGGTATGCAATGTTTCAGCTTTCAACTGAGCAACATTGCAAGTTTTGGCATCAACTAAGATTGGGATTCCAAATCAAAATGAAAGTGAATATCCAAAAAATGAGATAGGTTATTGTAGGCCTCCATAACACAGTCCCATAGCACCTACAATTTGTAGATACTACTCACAAACTCTGATAAATAGACACCTAAAGATTGCCAATTTTTTTCTCAGTGCACCTTCAAGGACACTCGGAAAAACTATTATATGATTACCTTCGTCACCACCACCTAGACCTTATTCATGGAAATAAGCATATAACCACTCATTTTCTTCTTGACTAGAGTCTTCCCTTCACCATACTTCAAAAATTTCTCTAAAACATTATTTGAATCCTTCCTACTCCTAAATAATTTATTTTCCTCTGTTGAAATCCTTCTAATAGAGGCAACAAGATCCTCTATTACATCCTATTTTCTCCCAAAAATGTAAACTTTCATGTTCTTCAATTATTGCTAATATTTTGGTGATATTGGACCAAATCGATGGACGTGTTCAAGAAAAGGAATAACCCCACCCTTAGAAAGAAATATCTAAATGGTACGATCTTTCTTAACCTCATCACAGTTCAAGCCTTCAATCCAATTAATGTCACCTATTTCTAATGGTGGTCCATTTGTAATTCAAAAAGATAATTTTCCACAAGACCAAAGCCACAATACAATAGAAAACAAGGGTTAAAAAAACCTAGAAAGCATGCAAGGAGGACCTCTAGGCTATTCTAAAACAAACAATAGCTATCATTTAAACTGCCAATGAGGATCATGCACATGTCTCCTCCCAAATTTAATCATTTCAAAGATACCATTGGGAAGAGGTTCAAGCCTTTTTCACTTTATTTGATGGTTACTTTAGACCCCCAAAATAGCAAATTAATCCACCAAGGAATTACCCTTTCAATATATATGAGGGATTTTACATTTAGTGAAAGCTTTTATAATAATATTAGATTATTCTTGATGTAGACCAAGGTGGGACTTCAAGGCTTCTTTGTCAAATCTTGTAAACAATACACATGGAAAGGAGTCAATCCATAATGCACCTATTCACTCCAATATGTCAAATCAAGGACATCACTCTCTCAATGACCTTCAATGACTCCCAGGGTCTTTGTGCACCTTAACTAACTAGAGGAAACTACTTACCAAGTCCTAAATTCCCAACTCAGTGGAAAACTCAAAACACTATCCTAATAGGCTTATCCTCCTAGTAGTCCTACAATGACTATTTTTTAAACTTCTTTCAAAAACTTCCCAAAAGACTTCATAAAAAAATTATATATTTAGACACCCATTTTTATTCTCCATATTGGAATTATTTGGAATGATGTACTGAGAGGGGAGGGGTGAATTAGTACCTCTAAAACTTTTTATGTGATTGGCCCATTAACCTTTGTGTCATCTGTCATGCCCAAAACTAGGGCAAAACACACACACAATTTTTTTTTTTTTAAATGCATAAGCATGCACAACTATCAGGGGAAGAGTTGGGAGGATAAAAGCAAGGAATAGTTAACCTTCAAATCTCACGATTTAAGCACAGACTGAATAAGGGTCAAGCCACAATAGATGCAAATTGGGCAACAACTTATTCCACCGTTATCTGAATCCCCAACTTGGGTTTACCTAAGTCTGATCTCCTCGTTTAAAAAATCATGATGGTAGTTAGTGGATTCAGGGACATATGATGATCTGGGTTGCCCTTACTTAACCTTTTATCTAGATCGTAACTTAATTCATCCATGTTTAATTCTAGTTTACATAAGACAAAGAGATATTGACAAGATTGCGATTGAATAACATTTGAAACTATATAATTGAACTATTAATTAAAATCCAATCTACGATCAATTTCGATTTCCTAACCTATTAAACATCATCAATAGAATTATTCACCTATGGTAAAACAACATGTTTTTCTAATCCATCAATTTTAATGTACGACTTTAATTTAACCTTATCATTTAGACAATAGAAATATCTCATAATACAACATTAAATTTACTTTTAACTATAATCGAGTATAAACCTAAATTAGATCA
>MU224650.1:393986-410428 GCA_018584345.1 Thuja plicata | reverse complement strand
ACCTTTGTGTCATCAGATTTGTATATACCTATCTATCTGTTCATCTTTGATTATGTATGTGTGATCATAATATAAGTTCTTTATATGTATAAACATTCAAGAAACATTCATGAAAACAAATAACACACAACACATGATATGATATCGCAGAAAACTCCTGTTAGGAAGTAAAAACTGCGGTGGGGATGTCTACCCACAAAACTTCACTATCTGCAGATAAGAAGGGAGCCAATAAAGGCTTACAAATGATCACTTCTAATGATCTAACCTGTTAAGAGTATTAGAGTGGAGACCTATTAGGATCTACTTCATTTGAAGCTTTAGCAACACCGTTAGGTGTGCACTCTGTTAAGAGATTTGGTAAAGAACTGTTAAGTCCACCTTCTACAAAAGGATTTCTATTATGATGCACTTGTTATAATGAAACTACAATATAAATGTTGTTTTGATAGTGAATACAATCTCTAATTGTTGATAATAGATCCTGTATAGCTTACAATGTATGTATGTAATCACCTTGAGTGATTGAGTAATACCTTGTCTCTACTCGTTGGTAGCCTTCCTGTGTTCTTGATAACTGCTATGATCTGTTTCTGAACATTGCATGAATTCTCTTCTTCTGCTTAGATGCTCTCCATAGCTACTATCATTCTTCAAAGGATTACAAGTCTCTACTATTACAAATGATGGAACATCTATTTATACTAGTTTCTAGCTCTATTCTTGGTCCACACTTCTCAAATTAACTCTAGATCCAAGGTTTACAACTTGACCTCTATCTTTAGTTAGATATTTTTTAGATCCATTAGGATGATTTAAAACATTTGCAATATGCTCGCTTGACCCTTAAGTTAAGATTTAAAACAAATAAAAAAACTCTATAAATAGAATTACATTGCTTTATCTGACGTGTAAAAATTAGATCCACTTTTTGTGGTTCTTTAACTGACTGCCAGTTCTGATGGTCGGGCTGCTTTGTCAGTCTGTCAATTTTCTTCTCTTTCAGTGTTCCTTACTTGAACTATTTTTCGGGTATGCCCTTTCTTCTCCGTCGGTGATGTACTAAAAAATTGTATTTCCAGTTATGCTTGTCGTCAGTAAATTCTATACTTAGTATTTTCACGTTAGACATTTTGTTCTATCGGGCGTACTTGTTGTCTGCCAGTTATGCTTATACTAATGACCTTCATCATGTTTTCTCTTTAAGTATACTAATGTAAAAACTTAATGTGATCACTCCATAATATATAAAAACCCCTATACCAAGTTATTTGGACTAACTCTCCCTAATGACCAACTAAGACAAATTTTGAGGGCTAATTACCCCACTTGTTCAAAGAAACTACAAGAATACCTTATCCCCTAACTCCACAACCTTGGAAAGTCTTGAGATAGGTTGCAAATGAAAGGATTTTGGTTGTCTTAAGTGCCCAAACACCCTGCAAGTTTGCAAACCTCAAAACCCTCCTTAAAATGGCCTAGAAACTAAGGCCTTCTTCAAAACAACTCAAAAATAACTTACAAGACTCCTCCTTATTTATTCACCATTCATTTGACTTCTCCTAACAAAAAATTCAAAACCAACAATGCCTTATTTGGCTACTTTGATGTCTGCTACTCATGTGCACCCTCTTCCATACACATTGCAACCCTTTCCTCTCGGTGTACACCTAAAAATTCAAATTTTTCTACATATTATGGTTAGTAGGATAATATAAATATAAAAAGGGACTCATTACATGAGATAAAAACCCTAAATTCATAGAATGGTCCCAAAAACCATTATTAATCCTTCAAAATAAGATAAATTCAATGTTCTTCTCAGAATAGTCACTCACAATTTTAAAACCAGAACTTGCATGTCTACTGGATCATGAAAATAATTATAATATGCTTCATTCTATGTATCTAAGTTAATAAAGTTAATAGAATAAGACAAATCAAAAACCCAATCACCAAAATAGACATAAATGGCAATAAACTAAAGTTTTTATTGCATTTAAAGGTACAGTCTGTATAATGTCTATATTGTGAATATATCCCCTTCTAAATGCCTCTTAGAGGATTTATAAATCCTCCCCCCTAACTTTCCCAATCATTTTCCAAATATATTGGACTCATTACAACACAAATAACTCTTAAATAACCTTTTCCCTCCAAACTATAACTAGCTGTTACAATTTGAAAATTTGAAATTCTTTGTTTTCTTACATTATTTTCTTTGTAACTTATTAAATTTACATCTAGTTTCATCCAAGGATCTATTCATCCTATCTAGGACCCTCCCAACTATCTAGATCCTAGTTAAGCACTATTTTCCTCCCTTACAAACAATTTAGTCCTAGGGTCCTTATCAGGACCCTTAGGACTTTTAATCTTTACATTGAATTGGTCATTACAAATTTCCATGATTGGCCTCAAAACATTCGAATTAACCTTCATAGATGCTCTTCCACTCTCAAAAGAACCTTGTGTCTTTATGTGACCTTGTGCTCTACTAGGTTCCCCAGCACCACCTCTATCCAACATTTTATTGTCTACGAGGGAAATTAATTTCCCTTAAACATTTAATGATATTATTTCTACCCTCTTTGATCCATACCTTGGAACAATTCATTTATTTATCCAATTTAAGGCCATGGTAGGAAACAATAGCTTTGGTAATGTAGTTTATCTATCTCCCCAAGGGGAGTGCTACTACGACCAAGACCACATCATGCCTTCTTAATATCTTGAAAGAAAACCTCTATTTGAGGGGGAGGGATAAATAAAAAAATAAGAAACCCTTAACTAGCCATAGGATTAACAAATCTAGAGATAACATCTTTTCCTTTGTTTGTATGGCTATTTGGTTTAGTAACTTTCCATTAATTAACACAATGACCAAATCTAAAAGAGTTTTCAAAAGCTAGCCCAATATTTTCATAGAAAATAGGTTGAGGTCTTTTCCCAAGCTTAGGGTTTAGAGTAAGACATTTAAGGAGGGATTTATTAATTTCTACACTAACACTCAATCCATTAAAAATGAGCTAGGTTTTTTAAGAGTAACTATATCAATAGTTATCAAAGAGCCAAATGAGTTACAAATACTCTTTAGGGTGTTTGGGCTTGAGTGCTCAAGAGGGGGTCTTGGTAATATAATGATGTTGGGGCCACCCTTTACAATTCCAACTTATGGTAAACAGTTGACTTGTACCTATAAAGGGAAAGGTCATTCTTATGTCTCTATCAAAGAACTAGAGACCTTCAGACAGAACATTGATCCTGTCATCTTTGATAGTGATCTTGGAAAGGAGAAACAATTTTGACATCTCACTTATCTACACACTACCATTTAATTTCAAGATATCTAAAATTTATTTCATAACCATACCCATAGTGGGACTTAAGTAAAAGAAATTAAAAAATAGAGATGGAAAAATATCCAAGGTTGCTTCATCCATAAAGAAGTCACATAATGGAATCTCTATTCCTTCCTTCAAAATCTTCACCAATGAATAGGAAAGGCTAACATGCATATTGTTGTTTCTTTTAATGATTTTGTGGACCAAAAAGGTGGGGTCCACCACTCTAAAGAATGGTGCAACTTTCAACAAGGCCACATTGTTCGTGAATCTATCTTTAATTACTTTATCAAGAAAGGACATGATCAAAAATTTTCTCCATGCCTGTATTCTTAGATGAGCTTTTATTCATACCATCAAAGGAAAAACAAAGCTATAGTTTATATGAATTTTTTGTTGATACATATATACAAAGAATGTGCCAGCATGAAACGAGACAATAAGCTTAATATATATTTCTAGAATTCATTTTGTGAACATATTTTTTCAATTAATGATGAAAAATATGTTTACAACTCAACTCATTAGGAGAACCAAGAGGAAAGAATTGAGAAGAGAAAACCTCGGGTATTTCTCCAAAAAATATAAGAGAAAATTTGTCATTAAATCTTATAAACTTCCTGTTATATATACAGGGTAATGCATGAGCAATTTATAGTCCACCCAATGTGGATTCAAGGGAATTTATTACTTTACAAATATACATGTTATATGCACATGCATTCAAATAGATTTGACATTACAACATTTTCTATTCACTTTTACTACAATGAACCAGCTAGATCTTCCCTACCCTTTATTATCTTAATTGTTTCTTCATGGTCTGACTCACAAAGCTTCCAAATATTTTTTATTGCGTGTTTTTCCCCTATATGTGATCAAATGGACATTTGATGCAACCTAAAAGGTAGGAGTAATGAAGAATCTTCCTGTGTGTCTTTCAATCCTTAAACAACCACAACCTAGGGTTCTTCATAGCATACTATCTAAGCCATATACCAGTTGCAACCACTGCTCCTATAGGGTATTATAATCAAGTGATCCAATTTATTTTTGGCCTCAATACAATGAAACAAATAATAATATGTCCCTTCTTCATTGTATTTAGGTGAAATAACAATAAAAACATGGTCTACAATGATAGAAACATAATGAGGAGATTAATTTAATGAATAGTTGACTCATTCCTTTGACTCGCACCCATCCCAATCTTTATTTTCACATGATAAAAAAAAGAACTCCATATGTCATGCATGGATGATCCATGAACCTGCATTAGAGCTTCTTAAAGAGTGTAGGTCACGTGATCCTATCAATCTACAACAATCTTTGTATGGTGCAATGTTAGTTTCATCCATCAACCAAACAAATCTATGAACCATAGACTCACCTTCATTACCTGGAACCATTGTATCATTATACAATCGGATGATACATCTCCCATTTGATAATGTTTCTTGTTCTTTGTACTTTAATTCTTCATGTTCTAAGGCTATTTTTATACGTACACCTATACCATCATTCTCTTCCTTTCCATGACTGGCCTCTATAAAATTCCACATATATTGAATACCAGTGTTCGTATGCATCCTTCTCAGCCAATAAAACAACCAAGAATTCTTGAATTGTGATGCAAAATTGTCTAACCATATGATGTGTTGACAATATGATATGCCCCTATTAGCCAAATCACCATAAAATAGCTAAAAGTAACTGTGTACAAACTCTATAGAATGTGAATGATCATCGCTAATGTAAAAATGATACTCCCTCAATATCTTCTTGTTCTCCTTTCTGCTTTCAGGTGAATGCATAAATGCTATATGAATAAATATAGCAACCTACTGAGAGCTATAATAATTTTCTTGTGCATCATTTTGTGGTTGAAGAGAATAGTTCTCTATGAATTCCATAACTAAAACAATGGTATCAAGTGGGAATGTGTCCTTGCACAACTTTAATTGTATATCCAACCATTGAGTTCTATGTGTATGCATTGCATACTCATACACAAAGTTTTCACAAAAAATATCCATGAACTGATACATTGGAATCTTTTTAATTACCAAATCATATATTTTAGCCTCTTTTCCACCTTTTAGAGCATATTCCATGGTCTTATATTTTCCATATTCCACTTTTTCATTCACAATTATATGTGTAATCTCTATATGCTGATAAATTGGCAAATGTTACAAACCACCGCAATCTATGCATGTACCATTAAAGAATAAGAGCTTGTAATATTGTTGAGCATCTGCTCTTTCACATAAAATGGTAGTAATTAATTCAATTGAAGATCTAGGTGGGTCATTTATGTTACAATCCTACAAAACATTGTTAGAATGTAAATCTACACATATATGCTTATAAACATCAAAATGGTTAGAAAATTCAACATGTACCCTACAACAACAAGTTGTGCATGTGTGATTTATCTTCACGTAAAATTTTTTATCCATTTCAAAATATCTTTGGATAATTTTAAATTGAAGATACATATGTATAAATTTTGCAAAGAAATGTGTCTAATTTGAATCCAAAAAATGTTTCAGATGTGAAACATGGATTTGACTACCAATCCTACTTCTTACAACATCTCTTTGATTAGGATATAATCATGTTTTATTCTTCCAAAATTCTTCAATCAAGGATTTTGAAGCTTCAACAATTACTTTATCTTTTTGCAGTAGTCTACCAGAAAATACCCATAACTCATTGTTATTTGGATATTCCACTCTTTGATGCCTTCCCATAGATCTCATTAGAGACTTTCTACTTATTTCAATAATTTTCTTGTCTTTCTAATGAGTTGATATTTCTTCATTTGAGTGCTTACTATTCTTGATGTAAGTACATGTTGTGTGACATTATTATCTTTCATGTGTGATGTAGAACCCACACTCTCATATGCAAACATTAGATTCTTTACAATAGATTTTTCACTTGAATCATCCATCATTGTTATCCCAATAATTGTCATGATTGGCCTAAATTTTAGATGTCTCACCATTTCAACAAATATTGACATCTTCCTGTCACATTTAAATTCTCAAAAAGTAATCTCCAAATACTGATAGCATATATTTGACAAGTACGCTTGAAAATCTTGTCAGGCATTTCTTGAAAAATGTTAGTATCAATATCAATCAAACATTTTGGCTTTCTATAAACAATTTTAGGAGGTTTTTTCAACTGTTGAGTGGACTCAACAGTAGGAACATCAACAACATTATGTGTGAATTATGTACCTTCAACTGAAGATTATGTGCCTTCAAATTGATATGTGAAAGATGGATCCTCACCAACTTGAGATGTTAATGGCATTCCTTCAACATGACATGATGTTGTGCCTACACCTTCGGATGTATATAATGGTGCGCCTTCAACATGATACAATTGTCTTCCTACACCTTGGAACGTAGACAATGGTGTGCCTACACCTTCGAATGTAGACAATGGTGTGCCTTCAAAATGAAACAAGGGTGTGTCTCCAACATTGGATCATGGTGTCTATTCAACTTGGGAACTCATAGATGATGTGCCCATATCTTCATAATTCAATTGTCTTGTTGCACACAAGTTTCTCATTCATTTCCTTTTTGTTTCCAATTCCAATTCTCTCTTACTTTCTATTGATGTTTCATGTTCCTCATCCAAAGGAAATTCTTCTTCTATGGTATGCAATTATTTTTGATCACGAATTTGTCTCATTCTTACCATTTTCTTCTCTTTGTCTCTTTCATGCTCTTCTGGTGTTAGAGTCTTTGCTCGTTTCCTTGGCATGATGATGTTTTCGACATATGAACTCATTACAACCTTTAAATTATTATATCAATCTATTACAATAAGTGAAACTTTATAATATCAATCTAAATTACAATAACTCAAATTATAATAGAAATGTATGAAAAATTATAATATAAATATCTTACAATATGTCAAATGATACCTTCAAAAAGTCCATATCATATAAATTATAAACAAAAGACTCTTTATTCATAATTCACATGTAAAAAATAAAAAACTTACCTCACTCGATCAATTTTGGAGAAGAATGATTGACTCTCACACTTTCATGTTAATTTTTAAATAAAAAGGTGGTGAAAATGGATAGAATATGATTCTTTCTGATCTTCAACACCATGAAAATCAAATATTTTTCCAACAAAATGTGGGCCTCTTTCATGAGTTTCTTAGCTTTTTAACCTTTTTTGTCTTCTTACATAGAATGTACGCACTTTAGGCCGTACGCCCTATGTTAGAAACACAAAATGATAAAGGGAGAGAGGGGCTGACACCAAAGGAGAGAGAGAAAGGGTAAGAAAGGAAGAGATAGAGGGTGGCATCTTGAGAAGGGTATATAGAAAGAGAGTGTGAAAGGGGGAGATAGAGTGATGGAGAGAGATGAGAAGGTGTGTGTGTGTGTGTGTGTGTGTGTGTGTGTGTGTGTGTGTGTGTGTGTGTGTGAGAGAGAGAGAGAGAGAGAGAGAGAGCTCAACCCCATTAAAAAATTTGAAGGGGAGTACTTGATGGGGAAAGGTAGATTGAGGAAAGTGAGAAGTTATGTGTTATGTGTTTATTTCTCTTCAAGTGTTCTTTCTTCGGGGCATTTCATAGTGAATTGATTTTTTGCAATAGGGGCTCTATCTCATCAGGATTCTACTGCTGATGAAAACATATCATTATTTCCTTGTTCTTCCTATGTTACTAGTATGGGATCGTTGAAGGTTACTTTTGTCTTTAGTGAGGAAGAAATTATTCCTTTAAAAATATAGAAGGTTCCAGGTACTTTAAAATTATTATTATATATAGTCTGAATGTAATTTACTTATTGATCACTCATTTTTGGACTAATGGTTCCATTATTGTTTTGCAAGAAATAACATGTTTTTTATAAAAATATGAATGAGCTTACATTGGAGATATTTGGGCCCACCATACGTAAAAGGTGGAACATCATATGTGAACTAACCCTATTTGACTATTTTCATTTCATATGTTTGATAGAATAGTTTTCCTTTCATCCTTTCTTAAAGTATATTAAATGTACCTTCAGTTCATTTCAGAATCTAACAAGTTTTTTTTTTATTAAAAGGTGGAATGACCAAGAAAAAAGCTAAAAAGATGAGCTCATAGAGCATTTGGTTGAGCTCTTTGGAGATAAAGTATTTGCAAAAGAAAAAGTCCTTGAGAAAGTTGGCCAATATCTCAAGTATATGAGGGACCAGTATAGAATGCAGTTAAAGAATAACTCAATGTACAAGCATCCCCCCATGATTTCAGAGCTAGAATGGAAGGACCTCATTTGGGATGTGAAGGAGAAAATTGAAGTGAAAAAAGGAAATATGCCACCAGACTTCAGAAGAAGGTATGTGATACTATTAAGAATTTAAATATGTACTACTTACTAATCTTTATATTTATATAATCTAAGATATTTCAAACTTTTCATACGCTGATGGACACATCAAAGGCAACTAAGGGTAGACTAGAAAAGCATGACCAATGCTTGGCTAAACAATCATCTTAGAAACCTATCACATTGGATTGCTTATTTCAGGATTGGACACCTGAAATGGTTGCTAATCAAATTTTTTAGTCTCATTTAATTTTCGACTAGGGGCATAAGCTTGAAATGGTGTCTGCAAAGTATATGCTTCAAACTCCCTTAATTATCATGGCTAATCCTATGGAATTGAAATGAATTAAGCTTCAGGAAATCTTATGCTAAAACAAGTAATTGAATTTAATTCTAGGAAAATAGTAACCAAAGATAGGAATTACTCTAACTATCTCTACTGCAGGAATAGTCTACTAGTTCTGTTACCAGTGGGTGCAGGAACAATAGAGTTCTACTTTACTTCTAAATAAGCACATAAATGATTTCTACTTCTAACAAAGCAGATTCACTTGCCAAGTGGGCCCCCTTGGATGAGTGAATAGAAACACAATCAAGATAGAAGAATTGAACTCAAATCGTGCATTCTATTTATTCATGGAAAATACACGTAGATAGATAAAACAGTATCACAACTATATCAGCTTCTATTCAAAAAATCAACTAACTCGACTAACTCTAAAGAGTTACAATAGTTGTCTAATTTAAAGGAAAACTATAACTACTCCCTAAATCTAAGATCACTCAATTAATGAGGATCATTATAGATACATAATGTCTCATAATAGAAATGGAAGTTATCAGGAATAAGTATCCTTAGAATATAGCACGTGATGGGCTCTAGATTCGCGTGTTGTATGTAACAAGAAATTGTATTGACTTGGTCCTTATGCGAATATCTTGCAAAAATGCCTTATCTTGCTCAAGCATTTTCTTGACTTCTTCAGCACGAGGGCTCTAGTAGCAACGACTGGTCGTTGACTTCTTCAGCACCATTATGGTAGTCTTAAATCGCGCCATAGTTGATCCCTGCAAAAGGATTAATGCACACACATAACCTTCGATACATATATACTCTCATCATTAATATTAGAAGAAAGTGTTAAGTTCTAATTAATACTCTTGTAAGACATATGGCTACAAGAAGGAAACTACCCATAAACATAGTTGTACACCTCTTCTTCATGATTCATGGTTCCCAAGCTTTCCAAAGGCAAGGGTTAGTAGCAAAGGTTTTACAAATGATATAAATCCAATACACAAATACTACTAAAATGAATAACTCAAAGCATAAACAATAAAATGTACAAGCAAAGAAAGGAAATCAAATGAATGCAAACCTCAAAGTGCTTGAAGTTTTTGTTGTCTCTCTCTACTCCTTCCGAAACGCTATTTTTGATGCTCATTATTGGTGTGGGCAACGTCTATGACTTGAGAAGTGTCAAGAACTTGCTAATTGAAATGTGTGTGTGATCGCAAGATGGCTTGAATGCTAGAACCAAACTGACATAGTAATGGTGCACGAGAGATTTGAAATCCTGGATGTATGATCACAAGAAGGCTTGAATGCTAGAACCAATCTGACATAATAATGGCGCACAAAAGCTTGAAATTATGGATCCTTAAAATGGTTATGAAGAGTTTATTATATAGGAATTAAGGATGAAATGAATGGTTAAGATCAATCCCAGAGATAGGGAGATGAACAGTTGAGATTAAAAGGAATAGGAGAAGCCATCAGTAAACTCAACCTCTTCAATTGGTAAAGAGGAGATAGAGTTTGGTTGACTAAAGAGCTAATTGTGAGATACCTTTTAGAACTAAAGAGGTGGGTGGAGTTACCCATGTGAACTGAAGAGGTGAGCGAAGTAACCCATGTGATTTGATTGGAGTTATCTCTTTGAAGATAAATGAATATTTAATTCATTTATTTAATTAAAGTTTTTATCATGTGAGATAATTGAATTCTTTTTATTTAGAATTTCTTTATTTGATGAAATTAAATTAATTTAATTGGAAGAATTTAATTAGTAAGTTTAAATATTCGAATTTAAACTATAGGAAATTAAATTTAATTAATTAATTAATGGTAATTAATCAATTAAGGTTAATTAATTAAATAAAATTAATTATTTAATTAATTTTGGGAATTTGATTAGATGATTTGGGGAGTGAATTTAGAGGAAAATAGAAGATTAATTAATTATTAAAAACCATTAATTAATAGATGAAAATTAGTGTTTTTAATGTAAAGTTGCAAGACTGTCCATTTTCGGGTGTCTACAATAGCATAGGAAAAAGGATTATTCATTAGAATATAACTACTCCATTCTATCATATCTATCCATCAGTTTCAAGCAAATATACCATGTTCTTTTTATCATCCACTTTCCAACTGATGTCTTTACACATATAAAACCATAAGTTTAAGTATCTATTTTGTAAGTAAACTACTGAAAAGAAAATAAAAAGCAATAGAAAAGATGGCCATTTAAGAGGCTCATCATACCCCCCGACTTTCCTATTTATGGTCCCCAACAATCATATAGTTGCGGATCTAAGCTCTCAACCTCAGGACACTGGCAATCTTCTTCCCTGCTTCATCAACAACATAGTTGAAGTACCCATTATTTTATCAGAGTCTTTCCCATCTCTATACCTCTTTGGCCATGTCATAATCTTCTGCATTTTCATTCACTACTAGCAATGGTTTTAGGAGAATAGGAATTTGGAACCTTAATGGAATCCAATAATTGAGCAGTGTCTTTCCTAACATTATATAACATGGGGCTCAACGAGTGGCAAGAGTCATGTTCTATGGAGAATGAGGTTCTCTGATCTTTAAATCATGTGACATACTTACCCATATATGCCTATAGGCAGTGATTTTAGCCTCAATATTCTATGATGAGTGTTGATCATAGTCTACATATGCTCGCTCTCTGACTGGGTAGACCTTGCTGGCTCTACTTGGGTTGATAGTGACTGAAAGCCAATCAAGAAGAGTTCATCTAGAATTTTGAACTTCATGCCTCATCATCAAGGGTGTCTCTATTTCACTATTTATATATGGAAAAGCCTAATTTTCTATGCTTATCTCATTCTTCATCCAAGACATCACTTCTCTTAACTGGACATCTCCCACATACAGTAGTGAACTCCAGTCCCTGTCATCTGGTACAACAAGATTATGTACATACAATTCACATAAAAAAAAATTAATATACATAGGGGATGATTGAAATGCATCATAGAATTCATGAGGTGTTGAAATGGAAGGATTCAGTCCCTCTACAACCCTGTTTAATTTAAAATTAACAAAATTCTCCTTAAGGAACAGAGCATAGACTAGAGATGTTGACCTGCATGCCATGACTTCAGGAATTAATTCAGTAATCTTCTTAACTCTTCTTTCCAATACTACAATTTGATTTCTTTTCTTCTCTAATTGATGAGATTTCTCATCAATGGTCCTTTTCAATTTTTGTTTTTTTAACTTCCATTGTGCCTTTTCCCACAGAAATTGTTGGTAAAAATTCAACCATGCAGCTAAGGGTTTAGATAGGTCTGTAGGTGGCATAGGTTCCTAATTAAGAATATCAATCCATTTTGGTGCAAGGTGAGGCTCAGGCTGAGGTGCATGCTGAGGGATTTTTATGTCATCTTCCTATGTGGAGGATTTCCCTTTCCACACAATAAGGGTCTTTATTGAATTACCCTCATAGCAAGATTTAGCTACTTTGGCCAATGTATCTAACCCATCTTTATTAACCTACCCTAGTAATCTTTCAATAACATCCTCACTAATCATAGGGAATTTTTCAGAAGGAAAGCCCTCTAAATCATCCAGAATCTCTTGATCAACACAGTCATCTGGAATATCCTGACTAGTAGAGTTATCTGCAAATCCCTCTACCTCATCAAACTCTTCATTACTGTCAATAAGGATATAGTCAATAGTAGGGGTAACTTCTGCTTCCACATTCTCCCTACTGGAAACAGTATCATTGTCTACAAATTCTTGTCCCATTGGCTCAGAGGAGGGTCTCTCCATGGATTCAGAAGATTCAATGTTTATGGCTTGATCAGGAGGGTCAACATTTTTTACTGCAGTTGTGGAAAGTCTTGGACTTCTCCTAGTAGGGGTTTGGAAAGGGCACAGAGGATTCTTACATTTCCTCTTGCTAGTGGACACCTCCCCTGTAGTTGCTACAGAAGGTTTTTTTGGCATCTTTTCCTCAACTATGAGCAAGGTTTCATCAGCTTTACCACTTCCATTCTTACTACTAGGCTGTTGTTAAGAAATTATCTCCTTTGCCTCTAGGCTTTTTCCCTTTTCTTCCCTAGAATTCAACCTAGTCTCTACAACAGGTGGGGTTTCAAGATTAACAACTTCTTTACCTTTTCTTTTCTTCCTACTAGAAGCAGGATTATCTACAACACAAGCCCTTTTCTTTGGTAGTTTAGGGTTTGAAGAGGAGGCTTCAGGAACAATTCCTACTCTTTGAATTATCATATGAACCCCTATTTCTAAATTTTCCCTTCTTCCTACACCCTAGCCTCTAGGGTCGACCACTCTAGGCACTATCTCATTCGTTTGTGAAAAATCATCCCATGTTCCTATCATTTTCTTATTTAATTCTTTTTCTAAAATAAATTTTATTAAGCAATAATGGGAAATGACTTAATCTTTTCCTGATTAAACTATAGAAGCTTGCTTTTGCACAATATTAAATAAAAAGTTGGGTAAGTTTACCAGTCTATTATCATGGGGGAGGGTGCTCAAGATTTTTAAATGTAGCCCGTGGAGATATTTGTAATTGTCCTCACAAGTGAAGTGTTGGATGAAAAATGTATCTAGCTGCATGTAATCCATGGGCAACGATATTCTTGAGGTGCCTTGCTTCTTGTCAATGTCCAACTATGGATCACCATGGAAGGTGAACTATGCCCTAGCTGAATGTAGATCAATATCCTTCAACATTTTTTCTCTTTCATGCGGTAACCTTGTTACTTCCGCCACAATATCCTCTCTGAACTCAATTCTTAACCCCTTTACTACTATAAACCCATTCTGCAAAGTGTTTAGAAATTGCAGAGCAATTTCTTTATCAAAACCATTAAGGCTCAGATAGTAATCTAGCCAACTTCTTCTTCAAAATTTTTCACAGCTGGCTACATCTCCAAGTAGAACTCTATGGTCAATAGGCTCATGCATCTGAAGATCTCCCCCATTCCTATAGACAGAAAGATGCTTGTAGAAGCTTTTATAGAAGCTCAAAATGGAGAATGTTGTAGACTCAAAGTGAAGTAGATAAGAATGACGGAGTATTGAATATCACTTGCGTCAAGCAACTAAAACTATTTTAATGAATGCTCTTTCATAATCCCTTTGCGTGTGTTAAGACATGCCACCCCAAACACGTCATGAATAGATCATCATTAATTAGACTTTAGATTTTAATAGCTTTTAATTATTTTTAATCATAATGACGTAATCACAAGATGATAGATTGTTAATCACTTTACGGTAGTCATTTTGGAAAGACCAAAAAGACAAGGAATAAATTCCATTCTTTACATGTTAATCATCTTTTTAATCTGAAAAACATTTGAAAAATATAAATAATTCCTCCCCCAACAAAGATGAAGGCATGGGTCCCACTAGACCATGTCACACAAGAGTAAAAAATTTAAAAAAAAAAACGTAATCCTAATAGAAATGAATAAAATAGAATATGTACAAAGGTATGTGTTACTAACCTGGAAGCACAGAAAGAAGAGTGTTCTGAAATGAGACATGCATTGATGGAGTGATGTAATGGTGTGGAAAAATGGAAGAGAGAGAAGGTGAGATGAATTTTTATTATGGAGAAATAATTTCATAGGAAGTGAAAGGTTTATTATGGAATCATTGATAAAAAATAAGGATTAGTGAGAACCTAGGTGGAAGACCCAGATTATTTAGTTGCAGGAAGAGAGTTGTCACCATGTTGCTGGAGCTACTACAGGAAGTCCTCATGACTCACTGTCTTATGATATATTTTGAGGTGATGTCCATTGAAAAAAAGTTTCAATTGTATAGGATCAATGGTAGATAGCTCAACTGCTCCATTTTCAAATACAGAGACTATTTCATAAGGCTCAATCCACCATGTTTGAAATTTACCTAGGGTATGCTAGTAGCGTAAGTCATATAAAAGGGCCCAATCACCAATGGAGAACTTGTTCTACTTGATGAATCTATCATGTCACTTCTTCCTCTGCTTCTAAATCAACTCAGTATTGTGAAGTGCAGACTTCTGATACTCATCCATCCCATTCAATTGTAGTAGCCTTTCTTCTTGTTCCCTGGTAAGGTCAATGTCTAACTCCAATGTCATCATGAGAGTCTTGTCCTGAAACTCGATAGGCATGGATGCATATTTCCCATAAACTAGTTCAAAAGGAGTAAAACCAATGGTGGTTTTCCATGTTGTTCTGTAAGCCCAAATGGCTTCAGGAAGGTGGGTAACCCAATCCTTATTATGAACAGAAACTATTTTGGTTATGATGGCTTCTATTTCCCTATTTGTTATCTCTGCTTGCCCATTTTCCTAAGGATGATATGGTGAAGATTTACCATGCCTCACTACGTATTCATGCATTAACTTAGTAATAAGATTAGAGGTAAACTGTGCACCTTGATCTGTGACAATCTCACGAGGCATCCCAAATCAAGTAAAGATATATTCATATAGAAACTATGCTACCTTATGATCTCCAGGATGCTTAATTTCTTTAGATTCTACCCATTTTTTTGCACATTTAGTACATACTAAGATATATGACTTAACATGAGAAGATGGCTCAATAAGGCCAACAAAACAGATTCCCCATTTGTCAAATGGTGTCACCACAACCTGAGACTGCAGGTGCATTTCATCTGATTTGGTTGGGTACCCCATGCACTAGCGTCTGTCACAGTGCCTTGTGTGCTTGACTGCATCCTTATGTAGGGTAGGCCAATAGTATCATGTTGTCAAGATTTTGTAGGCCATCCTCTTTCTCACAAAATGGCCACCACATGGCTCATCATGACAAGACCGAAGGATGTCACAGGTCTCACCTTCCCGGACACATTTTTTGGTGACCTAATTAGGACCTGTGTAAAACATACATCCTAAGATCCATGAAAATTTGAAACTCTTTTCAACCATAAGTCTGTGTTCTCTAGGTGAGAAATGAGGTGGTGTCCTTACTGAAGCAAGGTAATTGACGATGTCGTTATACCATGGATTGTAAGTATCAATAGAGAACATGTGCTCATTAGGGAAGTTGTCATCAATTATTGTTGTATGAGTTAATTTTGGCCTTCTAAATCAACCACACACTTCAACATAGTCATTCTTCATCAAGAACAAACAAAACTGAACATGAGTTATTCAGCCTGCCTGTCTCCATGATTCGACCTGTTGCCTTCTATCTAGATGGAGTTTTGAAATTTGCTCTCAGGACGAGGGCCTCACAACTATGGACCATCTAAGAACGAAGGATTTTTAAACATGATAAATGACATGCAAATGCAAATATTATGCTATAAATTGAAATATGAATGATAAACTAAACATGAATTCTACATGATTTCAATGCAAGTTAATCTAGAAATTGAAACTATTCTATTTTGCAAATTGAAATTAAGCTATATGAGATTATCA
>MU224650.1:369785-393886 GCA_018584345.1 Thuja plicata | reverse complement strand
GAAAAACCAATTAAAATAGAAAGCTTTATTGAAAAGAATTCAATAAAATGTTTTCTTTCTATTTCAACTGTTTTATCTATTTAATTTAATAATGTTTTATTTGAAATCAATTTTTTTATTTCCCTTTGATTCACAGTTTCTATTTCTAAAATAGAAGAAAGCTTTTTGAGAAGATATTCAAATAATTAAATAAATATGACCTCATAATTGATTTTTCTTAATTATCTGAATATTAAATTCAAATATTTGAAAAGAGGATATTCATTTAAATAATTAAATATTATTTAATTCCTTTTTATGTGTCTCAGCTAAAGAGGGTGAATTTAATTTAATTAAAGTGCTAGGACTTTATAATTAAATTAATTCGATCATAGGGTTTGTTTAGCCAAATAGGTTTTTAGGAATTAAATGTGATGTATGATTGATACAGATTTAGGATTTTCTGCATTTGACACTCAGGTCGAGTAGAGTCAGTGAAAACTCAAAATTTGCCTAGTACAATAGGACTTTGATGATTTAGAAGAATGACAACTGCAACAAAATTGGTTAGGGTTGCAAGATGCCAATTTTGGGGTGTTACAATTGCAAGATCATCAAGAACTTGCAATCTAGATAAGAAGTCAGCCACCACATTAACTTTACCTGGTTTGTCAATGATTGTCACATCAAACTCCTGCATAAGGAGTAACCATCATGCTAACTGACCAGAAATGACAAGCTTGTTCATCAAGTATTTTATTATTGAGTGATCAGTATATACAAATACTTGATAAATAGTAATGTAAGGACTAAATTTATTAAGGGCACAGATTACTGCTAGCAATTCTTTTTTAGTGATAGTATAGTTCGGTTCTGCACCTTCTAAGTTTTTACTAATATAATATATAGCATGCTCAACTGTACCTTCTTTCTATCCTAAAACCTCTCTAATGGCATAGTCAGATGCATCAATGTGAATGTGAAATGGAAGCTTCCAATTAGGTCCTCTAAGAATATGTGTCTTTGTTAGAACATCCTTTAGCTGCTGAAATGACAGGTCACAGTCAGTTGTCCACTCAAACTTTGCTTCTTTCTTCAATAGGTTATACAATGGGGCTGCAAGTTGGTTGAAGTCCTTAATGAACCTCCTATAGTAACTAGCATGGTCAAGAAAGCTCCTCACATCCTTCTTATTGAATGGGGTTGGAAGTGTTTGGATTACTGAAATCTTTGCAAGATCAACTTGAATGCCAAAAGATGAAAGATAATGTCCTAAAACAACTCCTTCCATCATCATATAAAACTTCTCACTGTTAAGGGAGAGGTTATACTCTTGACATCTCTTGAGAAATTTCTCCAAGTTAGCATGAGCCTCCTTAAATGTGGTTCCATATCCAGTGAAATCATCCATATATATTTCAACATAGTCAGCAGAAATGTTAGAAAAAATACTGATCACTGCCCTCTAAAAAGTAGCAGGTGCATTGCACAATCCAAATGGAAAGACAAAATAATAAAATGTTCCCTAAGGACAAGTGAATTTTGTTTTATCTTGGTCTTTTGGTTCTATCTAGATTTGATTATATCCACTGAAACCATCTAGAAATGAGAAATACTTCTTACCAGCAAGGTTGTCAAGTACTTGGTTAATGAAAGGCAATGTAAAGTGATCCTTTTTAGTGGCTTTTTTAAGCTCCCTATAGTCTACATAAACTCTCCATTTTCCCTCCTTTGGAACAATTACTAAAGGAGAAACCCACTGACTGTCAGAAATAGGACAGATAAAGCCATCTTTAAGGAGTTTTTGTAGCTCAGTCTTCACTATATCTCTCAGAGAAGGGTTAATTCTTCTTTGGGCTTGCCTAATTGGTCTGGACTCATGACTTGTGTAAATCCTATGGGTACAAAGCTTTTTGTCTAACCCCTTCATATCAGTATAGTCACATGTAAATACTTGCTGACTTTCTTTCAAAATTTTGAGAAGAATGGTCATCTGAGATGTTGTGAGATTTTTATTGACATTCAACTCTTTGCCTAAGGTAATTTATACCCTTTTTACTTTATCTAGCATCATAATTTCTTCAAATTAGGGTGACTTGACCTCATGTGGTAACAAGGTATGTAGGTAATCAGGTGTTGTAGGAAACTTAGGTGAGGTTTTCTTGGGCATTATGGTTTAAACTAAATAGTTGGGGTCATAACAAGATGATGGTTTAGATCCATACTGATTGGTAAGAATTGCCACTAATATGTCATCTTCCTCTTATGAGACCATAAATGGATTTATTTCAATAACCATGAGCTATTGTTTAGAGTTTGCTTCAAGCGTATCATCACCTAGATCTGGCCATATAACTTGGTCAAGTTTAGCTTGGGGTTTAGCTGGAGAATATAGAGTTAGCTTCTTCGTATGTATCCCATCAAATATTGTCATTTTTCCTCAGCGACATGAAATGCAAGCATCTATTGTGGCCAGCCAAGGTATTCCTAAGATTAATGTATATCCTCCTAGAGTGGCTTTGGGGGATAAGATTATGAAATCTGGTGGGTAATCTAAAGAATCAAGTGTTACAATGTTGTCCTCTACCATACCATCTCGCTTAACAATGGAATTATTAGCTAACTAGAGTATTGTAGGCATTTCCCTTAAACCAATGATGTTAAGTCTCAACAAAACTTCCATAGTCATTACATTGATAGATGCTCCTAAATAAACCAAGACATTATGTATTTGGGTACCATTTATATGAATGGTAACTACTGGACTTCCTGGATCAGAGTATTTAGGCATCAAGACTTTATTGAGCATGAGATCTGAAAGTTTGCCTAGGAAATGTACAGTGTCAGGATCTTTCTTCTTTCTACTAGGTTTCTTGATACATGCTTCCTTGATTTATTTGTTATAAATGAGAACTTCTTTGAGGGCATCTAACAAAAGTATTTGAATATTCATGTGCTTAAGTTGATCAATCAAATCAGTTGCAATAGTATTTTCTTTGGAGGGTGATGATTGAACCAATCTTTTTGGATAATGTGGATTTTTCAAGACTAGAGTAGATTGTGGAGCACATGGGGTTGTAGTGGTTCTATTCTTAGGTAATTCCTCAGTATCAAAAACTTAATTTATTATAGGCTCCTTAGGTTTAGGAAACGTAGTTCCTAACCTTAAGTGAATATCATTCACTTGGAGGGAATAAGCTTGTTGCTTTTTATTTGGATTTGGATTTGGTTGTACAGGTAGCTATATTATTTTCTAAGGTTTATTATTAGCTATAGGAGGTGGAGGCATAATAACTTATTGCTGAGGTGGAGGCATAAATCTTGCTACTGATTAGGCTGATTGGGTCCCAATTGAGGTTGTTGTTTCCACTTACCTTGTAGTTTCCATTTGTTATTCTGTTATGGCTTCTGATGGGTTTGGTTATAATGTGGTTGTTGGTTAAATTGCTCCTAGTATGGGTTAAATGGAGGCTGTTGCTGGTAGGGTGGGTTATACTGAGTTTGTTGGTTAGACCAATTATATTTCCAATTCTTTTCTTAAGGGGCATAATTTTGATGGTTTTGGTTTTGCCATTGAGTGTTATTACTATAACCAAAATTATTCAAGGGGACTTGAGGCATACCTTGTCTCTGAGCCCATAGTCACCTTTGAGCAACGTAGAAAACCTCTCCATTCTCCTCATCTATAGATTTAAATTTTTTGGGCATTGAGGTGTTGTCCATGGATGCAATGGTTCTTCACTTATAGTTCATTTAATTTTCTCTCCAGTGAGAGAAGAGTTCAACCAAAATAGCTTCTACTTCTTCCTTCTTCCTTCTTTCTTGCATGTTGTCCATCTTAGTGGCTACATCATTAATGATGTCCTACTTGAAATCAAACAACAAATTGGATAACTCTGTCTTAGATACTCCCGAACTAGTTGAATTATGGGGTAAGTCTCTCAGCCCTCTTCCTTTATTCATAGTGGCCCTTGAATAGTTTAGACATATATTATTTATATCAGCCCAGTTCTTTTGAGCAATGTCACATCCTGCCATCAGGTCCAAGGCCTCAATACTTCCATCATTTACATCTTTGAGGAAAATATATTTTTGTGAATCCTCATTCAGCTGATGTTGTGTATTGCACTGCAGGTTGAACATAGACCTAGAGACATAGTCTTCCAAGGTCTCATCCTCTTTTTGTGACATTTTGAAAATGTCATCTCCCTTCAAATCTTGACCCCTACAGTACTCCTTATATTTAGAAAGGAACATATTGCTCATTTCATCCCAGTCCACTATAGCATTGGCACCTAGCCCCATGAACCATCTTAGAGAAGCCTCCTTAAGAGTAGATGGGAACAATTTCAATGTATGCACATCAATTTTGTAATCATAGCTCCTACAGAGTATCTCAAATTTAGAGAGGAAAGTCTCAGGTTCTTCAGTGATAAGGCCATAAACTTTTGGGAGTGCAGAGGCAGATATGTTTTTCAAATTATGATTACCATGTTGTGGAGGAATGGGGAAAGGAAAGGTAGGCTGAGCCATCCTTGGAGGAGGACCTAGTTGTATTTTCTGATAGATGATAAGGGCTAATGGATTGTCTTGATACTTAGGATCATCAAATAAGCTATTCAGATGTAGCGATCCTTTAGAGGATGATGGTGAAGATATCTCTACTTGGGCATCAACAAATGGATTTTCAAAGGGGCCTTCTTCTTCTTCAGGTCCAGGGTTAAAAATAGAAAATGGTTCCTCCTAGATATTATGAGAAAGAAATCTCCCAAGATGGTATCTTCTTCTATGCATAAAAGGATTACTTAAAACTAGGCCCTAAATTATGAAAACTGGGAACATGAAGACCAAAGTAAGTTTGAACTAACACCACCACCAATAGCAGTGCCAAAAATGCTTGTCTAAACAAATGTCTTAGAAACCTATTGCATTGGACTACTTATTTTAGGATTGGACACCCTAAATGGTTGCTAATCAGATTATTTAGTCTCATTTAATTATCAACTAGGGGGCGTAAGATTGAAATAGTGTCTGCAAAGTATATGCTTCAAACTCCCTTAATTCTCATGGCTAATCCTATGGAATTGAAATTCATTAAGCTTCAGGAAATCTTATGCTAAAACAAGTAATAGAATCTACTTCTAGGGAAATAGTAACCATAGATAGGAATTACTCTAATCATCTCTGCTGTAGGAATAATCTACTAGTTATGTTACCAGTGGCTGCAAGAACAACATAGTTCTACTTTACTTCTAAATAAGCATAGAAATGATTCCTACTTCTAACAAATAAGATTCACTCACCAAGTACGCCCCCTTGGATGAGTGAATAGAAACACAACCAAGATAAAAGAATTGAACTCAAATCATGTATTCTATTCATTCATGGAAAATATGTTGGCAAGTGATCAATTTTGTGTAAATGTGATTCACTTTTTGGTTGTCATTTATGGAAAAAAATATGGGTTTCAGATCGATTCCTATAAAGATAAGTTTTGTTGACTCAGAATTTGACTAAGTATAGAATTAGAGATACAAAAGTATTTTGGATATCAAAGATTGAGATCGATGAATTAGGGCAAGTGAGATTAGAGGAAGATAGTATGGGGTATGTGTGACCTCCACCTAAGATCGATTTAGTTTTTGTTATGTCTACAACAAGTTAGAAAGAATTGAAGACAGACAAGCTGTAGTAGAACAATGATAGAGAGAACTTGGACAGTAGCGAATATTGAAGGAGTATGACTAGGAATCCACACAATCGAAGTTGGATTTTGGTTGTTGATAACCTACACATTGAATATGCAAGAACGCCAAGTATTCATTTTATATTTACTATATTAAATGTATTTTTTATTGAAGGTCGACTTTGTAAAATTTGTAATATTCATATTGGCAGTCTACTTTGTAAAGTTGTGAGATATATATGTAAGATATTTTGATAAAGATATATGTTGTTGATGGTTATTTGGATGAGGTGTTGAGTGAATAGCAGAGCATAGAATGATAGAGATCATTGAAGAACTATAAAGGAACTATCTAAGCACCAGTGTTGCTTGTTTTGTTCATGACTAGGAACACTTTGTAAACTGAATTACTTTGTAAGAGCTGTAAGCTTAGTTGGCCCCTAAAAGGGTGTTGTGAACCTTTAACAGGGTTGTAATTACTTTAACAAGGAAATGTGCTATGTAATATTCAGCTCCTAACAAGGCTAGGTCTCCTAAAAGGGACATTATACTTTAGTACATGATTGTGGGTACCATCCCCACCAAGGTTTTTGTCTTGGCCAGGGTTTCCTCGAAAAAAAATATGGTGTTATGAGTATTGTTTCACTTTATTATGTTCTTTTATTTACTGCAAGTTTATGGTTAATGTTTAAATGGTTGAAGAATTTAATAAAGTGCTATAATACTGATTCATGCCCCCTCTCAGTATTATCCAATCCTAACAATTGGTATCAGAGCTTCTGGCCCTTTGAAAGAAAGTCTAATAGCTTGAGGGAGATCATAATGGATTTTGACAATTTGAAAGAAAACTTTGATGATGCACTTGACGACCTTGACAAATCAAAAGAAGAAAATGGAGAGTTGAGATTCAACATGCAAAGAGCTGAGAAATTTATAAATAAATTCAAAGAACAACTTGAGATTTCAAGAAGACAAAGACAAGATCTTATGGTTCAGATAAAAGAGGATTCAAATGAAGATAATTCAGATCAAGTGAGGCGGCTAAAAGAATAGAATGAGACTCTAAAACTTAAAAATGAGACTATGGCTAAAGAAATACAAGTACAAAAGGATGCTAAGAATAAATTTGAAGAATCTTTAAATAGGGAATTAGATCAAATGAAGAATGAGGTTGACAACTACAAGAACAAATATTTGGAAATGGAGAAATAAAATCAGATTATAAAAGGTGAACTTGTTGAAGCAAAGAAACACATTAAGAAACTTCACACCAGTAGTGACTTGATTGATGAACAGAGAGACAAACATAAACCTAAAGGTGATATGACTAGCATTAGCTTCAATAAAGTTGAATGTTTAAAGAGTTAGGAAGAGAAATAAAATGAGAAGATTGATGCTGAGAAACCTTCTATTGAAGAACCAAAAGAGTAGATCAGACCCTTTAGAGGTAGATGCTTTGGTTGCAACAGATTTGGACACACAAAGAGAGACTACACAGGTAATGCCCCTTTTAGAAATTTTTCTGGATATGGTTTTAATTGTAATGGATATGGGCACAAGAAAGAAAAATTCCAAAAACCTAATCAATCTGGATATAGACAAGATAATGGAAGAGAATCTACAGTGAAACCTACATGCTACAAATGTAATAACATTGGACACATTGTGAAGAACTATAAGCTACAAGTTAATTAGGAAATAAGATCTCCTCTATGTTACAAATGCAATAATCTAGGACATACAACAAATTTTTGCAGATACAATGGTTCAGACAATAGAATAGTACCACCTCCTATGAATTCATAGAAGAATGCAAATGATACTGGTAAGAGTGTTGCAGATTTGAAGAATAATTTTGAAAGTTTTTTTAAGAAAGAATAAGATACCAACAGTGGAAATATTTGGAAGATCAAAGAAACAAGTGAGACATCAGTTCAAGGAGAGTCAGTAGATACTAATCAATATTTCCTTGATGGTAGTAAAATAGAATTGACCTAATTGGTCGATCAAGGCCTTAAGGGGAGCATTCGGTACAGACATCAAAATATACCCTGCCCCAAAATTCATGGATTGAGCTTGAGTGAGATTGGGTATGAACTTAGCTGACATCATAGAATGTACATCTAAGAGCATAACATTAGCTAACACATATTTTTTGTTCATGAGATCTAACAGCTGATTGGACAATATTGAGTAAAGTGAAATTTATGACTTAAACTTGTATAAAGCTGTTAGAATTATATTGAGATGATGTACTAAGAGGGGAGGGGTGAATTAGTACCTCTAAAACTTTTCTTTGGTTATCCCATTAACCCTTAATCATCAGTTTGTAATTTATCTTATCTAACTGTTCATCTTTCTTTATGCATATGTAATCATATCATACATTCTTTTTAGTATGTAACCATACATTGATGAAAATAGATAACACATGACACAAGATATGATATCGCAGAAAACTCTTGTTAGGAAGTAAAAACTACGACGGGGATTGTTACCCACAAAACTTCACTATCTGCAGATAAGAAGGAGCAAGTTAAGGCTTATAATTGGTCACTTCTGAGAACCTACCCTATTAGGAGTATTACAGTGGAGACCTGTTAAGATCTACTTCATTTCAAGCTTTAGCAACACTGTTAAGTGTGCACTCTATTAAGAGATTTGGAAAGAACGGTTAAGTCTACCTTCTATAAAAGGATTTTAGATGTGATGCACTTGTTAGAATGCAACTACATAAGTGTTTGATCTGATGATATATGCAATCTTCAATTGCTAATAACAGATCCAATTAAGCTTCATACATATAAGTAATCATTCTTTCATGATTGAATAATACCTTTATCTGCTCGTCAGTAGCCTTTGTGTGTTCTTGACAACTGATGTATTCTATTTCTGATCTTTGCATGAATTCTACCATTTTCTCCTTAGATGCTCTTCATGGCTATCAACAATAATGAATTCATGTACTCATAATTGATTTTGAACATCTATTTATACTAATTTAGGTTCAATTCTTGATTCATGCATCGCAAGTTAACTCTAGATCCAAGGTTTACAACTTGACCTTGATCTTTAGTTAGATATGTTTTATATCCATTAGGATGCATTAAAACATTAACATAAAGCTTGCTTGACCCTCAATTTATGATTTAAAACAAATAAAAACTCTATAAATAGAATTACATTGCTTTATCTGTCATGTAAAAATCAGATCCACAAATTGCAGGTTTTCTAACTGACTGCCGGTTCTGACGGTCAATTTTCTTGGCCGTTGGTGTTCCTTTCTTGAAATTGTCATCGGGTATGCCTTTTCTATTTCTTTTAGGTTAGTTCTGAGAACTGTGTCACTGGTGATGCTTGTGGTCACCAGAGATGCTTTGTCGATTCTATACTTAGCATTTTTCATGACCTCTATCTTCTGTCGGGTATGCTTGTTGTTCACCGGTAATGCTTGTTGTTCACCGGTAATGCTTATAATCTAGCGGTAATGCTTTAGTCTGTCGGTGATCTCTGTCAATTTTTTTCACTAAGTGTACTAATGGAAAAATAATGTCATCAATCTCCCCATTTGACATTAGTATCAAAAACATGATATGTGCAACATACTGAGTGTATTAGTATGTACACCTGTGTATACTTCTTCCTTAGTCATTTGAATGACTCCCCCTATGTATATGCCAGTAAGTGTAAGTAAGTATATATACATATCCTTATGTACTTTTATTTTCCTCCTTTTTCATTCTGATATATATATTGTACATAACTATATACATTTCCTTTCCTCCTTTTTTGATTCTAAAGGCAAAGGTACTTACAAATTTTCAAAAAATTGGGAATGTGAGGATTTGATTTCCTCCATTAGCTTTTCCCATTTCTCCTTCAGCATTTCCAGAGCCATGTGCTCTAGTGAAATCCGTACATGTATGTCATAGATGCTGTCTACTATAGACATCTCAGGGGTTGCTATTAGATTTCTAGCATCAGATATATGTTGCTGCAGAATAGTAAGATTTGGTAGAATATGTGCCTGAAGTTCAGTAATCTCACCTCTAAATTGTGTTTCAGAATCCCATATTTCTTTCCTTAGCCTAGTCACCTCTGTGACTGTTTCATGATGTGCCTTTATTATGTCAGCATGAGAGGTTAGACTTTGTGCACTTTTTGTGACATTTGAATCAATTTCTGCAAGTTTTTCACTGTTCTCTTTTCCAAATTTCTCTAGTGTGCACATCTTTTGAACTAAGGTGATTACGCTTTAGCAATCATTGGCTCTAATTCATCAGTGAGTTCTGAGAGCTTTACCTTGTTCAATGCCACTTCTTGGCTGATTTTATCAATTAACTTGAATTGATATTTCTTTTCTGCTTGCTCTTCCGTTGCTTGTTCTACATCTATACCTTACTATATTATTGCATCAGTAAGAACAACAATTTGTTCCTTTACTAAATAATTTTCTTCAAGTTTCACTTTAGGAACAATTTGTTGGAGTATCTCTTTAGCTTTGTCAAGTGCCATGTTTTCTCTATGTTCTTGGATCATTTTCTTTTGTATGGCTTTTCTCTGACATAGCACTCCAAACTCTTGAAGTTTGTCACTGTCCAAAGTGGTAATGTCCCAGTTTGAAACTTTAATGACTTCATCAAGTGTCACAACCAATATATCCTTCTTTACTATTTTCTTCTTCTTCTTCTTTGGCTGGGTGGAAGATTGATGTACCACCATCTATAAGGCTTGATATTGGGTTGATTTTGTGGGTGAGTGTCGAGAGGATGAGGCATCCTTTTGTATCTCATCTGTGTTCACCAGCTGGTTTGGTGAAGACATCTCCTCATGTACCTTGGGTGTATCAACAGATGAATCTTCTTTTTGTTTTATACCTTCATTTTTCTTGACTTCCTCACTCTTATCTTTCTCTTCAACCTTTCTCAATGTATCATCAATGTTTTTATCTACCTCTTTCTTTTGTTCTTTTGATACATCTTGCTGCTCATCAGTTGTATCCTTCATTTCAGTATCTGTATGCTTAGGAGTGTTGGATGCACCTTTGTTTTCATCAGTACCCATATCCTTGGGTGTATCATCATCTTTCTTAGATGATTTATCCTAACTAGACTGTATATCAATAACATCTATTAATATATTCATGTTTTTCGCTATATTGACAGTTGCAGTGTCAATAGCTATGTCCTGTCCATCGATATTACCCTTTGTAGCATTGATGTCTTCATCTTTTTGGATCTCTGCTACAGGGTCTTTTTCTGTAATGGTATTGAGAATGTTTTGAATTAAGTAAAAGTAGGATTTGAAAGGTCCTAAAACCTTGTACAGAAGATCAGAAGATAGACAAAGCTGATCAGTCAAGCTACAAAAAATTGGATAGAAGAGAAACAGGGGCCCAAGGCCCTACAGACCAAAAAATAGAAAAAGACAGCTCCAGAGAAAAGACATCCCAAAGACAAAAAGGGAGCAGACAGGGAGTTAACTGGTTTCCATCAGAAGTTTTGCTTGCTCCACAAGGAGCTCCATATTATCCACCGATAGCCTAAGATCATCTATGTCTTTTTTATTTATGCTTGAGCCGGTATGGATAATAGATCCTGTCCCCTCTTTGGGGTCCTTTCTTTCCTCCCCTCTCATTGTTTCAAGTCTCTCCATCAGGTTCTTGCATTGCTCAACAGACACTTTTAGAATATTATAGTTCTACTCGCAGATTTTTCTAACCATCAGGTCCATCTTTTCCATTTTTTCTTCCTATGAGGATAGACGCTCCTCAATCTTGTTGACTTCACCCTCTTTTCTATTTATGTTTTCCTCCATAGACAACACCTTTGTGCCCAGTTCCCCAAAGGCTTCACCTTTTTTAATGGCTTCAGTCTAGTTCTTTAGATTGTTAGCCATGGAATCTTCCCCGAAGGTAGCAATTTTTGTCATACCCGTAGTCTTAGCCTGTTCATTAATATCAGTCTTCATTTTCTTAATTCCCTGAGAAATAGTGGCCATGAACTTCCTGAAATAGAGGATACTATCTTCCTGAGCCGCTTCAATATTGAAGCTCTCCTTAGCATTCCCAGTGTTTTCAGAATTAGTCTTACCCTGAAGACTAACCTCTTTTTCTTCAACCTCTATTTTAGTTTTATCCTTTTCTTGCTCCATGTTCTCTTTATTATCCAAACTCTCATGACCAGGGGTCTCCTCATTAGATGAAATAAGGATACCCTTATTCCTCTTATATTTCTTAAGGGTAGAGATCTTAGGCCTGAAGTTAGCTTTCCTTTTTCTCTGACTTTTGGGAGTTTCTTCATCTTCTGTTCTAAAACCCTCCAGATTAGGGTTCATATCCTCATTCTCTAGTTTTTTCTTGGAAATATTTGAAGAAATTCCATCTAGACTTCCCTTACCCCTAGTGCTAGGCATTGACAATGTTGTCTAACCATGAATCATCATTTATATCAACATCTAAGTTACCTTTTATTGACAGTTCTTCTTTGGTAACTTCTTCATCCTCCAAGTTTATGTGGATGGGGCTTTCTAGTATTTGATCATCTTTTCCATCTTTTGACTAGTCCTCATCTATAACATCAGTCTATTTTTGTCCTGTGATCTATACCTCTTCACTTTATAACTCAACTATTGAGTTACCTATTTTTTTGATAGGTTCCTTTTCAGGACTGCTTTCCTCATCAGGATTTAGTATCTCACTCCATATTTTATGAGTGTCTTCTTCTAGCTCTATAAGTTTCTCTTGAAGAAATTTATGAGCTCTCAACTTGGGTGAGAAGATTTTTGCATAATTATCCATGACTTCTTTGATTTCTTCTTTTGTTGATTCAGGAGGTAAAAGAGAGACCAATACTCTTTCTCTTACCCTCTTCTCCTCATGTAGTGCAAAACTAAATCTAGAAGCTATTTTATCTAATAGCTCTTGTGGCACATCACGTGTAGTGAATTGTAGTGGGGCATAATAATGTTTGCACATTTTAGCAATTAGTGCAACTTCTATCTTATTTTGTTCTATAGTGTCCCATCTTAACCACTTTCTTATCTTTGGATGACCAATAGATGCAGCTTCAACAATATACTTACATATGTCATCAATGTCCTTAGTGGGTGATGAAACCTTTGCTCTTTCCTTTGCTAGTTTGACAATGTCAGGTTCATCCATTACTGAATCTTCTAATTCCTCATCAGTCTGAACATATTTCCTCCTCTTGGCAAGTGCCCTAACTATTTGTTTTGCCTTTTGAGGTGCCCTAACCATGGGAGAAGGAATTGTATCCTATTTTGTTGGGCTTCTAGTTATAGACTTTTGAGGTGGAGGAGGTGGTGAATCAGACTTCTCTTCCTCTAATTCATTTGTCTCTGCTGTATCACAGATGGGAAGCTAATCCTCATTTTTTTCCTCCTTACTTTCTTGTTCCTCCTTACCTTCTTCTTCTTCTCCATCAGAATATATTTTTAAGTTCTTTTTCAAATTCTTTACCATTCTTTTTTACTGCTTTACAACCTTCTTGACAACAAGATTTGACTTAATCTTCAGTTTGGCTTCCTCATAGGTACCAAATCTTAGTTGTTTGTTGTCATTGGGTTCATTTAACAGTGCCTTGATGCTCTCATTGGCTACTCCTACTTTGATTTCATAATCTAATTTTGATAGCCATGATTTTCTTGGAACTACAACTTGTATGTAGCTGAAGTCTGTATCCACCATAAAACATATCTCTTCTCGGTGTTCCTCTATCAGACTGTCAGGAATTCTACTTCTAGCTTGTAGAATTTCCTTAATGGTCTTGAAATATTCATGCATTACATTATCAAAATCTGTACCAAGTGATTCTATGAATTCACTTATCTAAATGGTAATCGGTCTACTTGTGTCCCATGCAACTTTTCCTATAGAAGGAAAGTATTCTTCAAAGTAGAAGATTATACACATTATGAGGGAACCAAACTTACATGTGTTTGTCCTTGAGGACCTTATTGTGCACATGTTCTCCTCAAAATGATGTAATAGGATCTTTGCCAGATCCATCTTCTTCCCCTGTTTGATGATCTTGTATGTTGTGCTCATAGTAGTACTAGGTATGGTGTTCATTCTACTTGCTTGGAAGATCTTATATCCAACAACAAATGCTCCAAACTTCAACTCTGTGTCGGTAATGGTGTTAACCTTTAGTTCCCTTTTATCTAATTTTTCATTGGTTAGTCTTTCAACTTATGCTAGAGATGGATGTTTGTGAGCCTGTGGTTTATCGATTGTTGGATAACCAGTCACAACATGTATAACATCCTTTTTTATAGCCTTTGGTTTGTTTAGCCATAGAGTGTTGTCATAAACTCTGCTAAGAACACATTTGATCCATTCTATCTTGAAAACCTTGGGAAAATGTAGTGCATTTGTGAGTCCCTTTACTTCCAAGTGTTTATGTTCTTCTTTGAGCTTTCTAGCATCATCACAAAGTGCCCTATAGGCATTATCAAGGTCTATATCTCCTATCTCCAAGATCTTGCAGTGAATGTAGGACCTTACATCCTCTACCAATAAAACCCTAGGTGGGATTTGGGAGAATTCTACGGAATCGTCGGGTTGGGAAGCTATTTCAAGGTGTAGCTTATACTAAGGTTTAGCACATGGTCCTCTGTTGACAAGCTTGAAGGGTTTCTTCTTGTCATCCTTGATTTTCTCTACCCTAGAATTTGATGCCATTGTGTTTTTGATTTAGGGTTTTTCGTAAATCAAAATAGTGCTATCGGTGAGTGTATTAACTTACTGATTCTCTTTGATTGCCTGTGAATCTGAATGCTTCATGATTGACTTCTGCTGGGTCGCTTTCCAATCTGATCTCAAATCACTCTGGTCTACTCTGCTCAAAAATCGCGGGTGCAAAAATGAGCTTACCCGTCAGGATTTTATACCTTTTTGTGCCCTAAGTTGTCATTAATGCTTACCAACTCATCATTTTATGAAGACTACTTTTATCGGTAAAGACTTTCATAACATCTCCAGTGTCTGTGCAAAGCGTCGGGGTAGCTAGCAGTTTTGGAGACTTCACTGATGATTGTCGGTGATGTTGCGAAGACAACTTTTGTGATTTAGTATTCACTGATATCCGTCAATTTACACTTAGCTTGTGTAATGACCAATATATTCTGGTAAGTATTACTAACTTTTTTGTGTGTGTTCACCGATGTATATTGTGCCCAATTACCGATGGTTGCTTTTCAATAGATTAGCAAGTAACAATATATTTCATCTTTATTCATGCCTATATTACAATATGAACTATGTATAATGGAACTAATGCATAGTAAAACTTGTCATAATGCAGTTCCATACTTACTTGTGCAATCTAGCTAGATGTAGTGATGTCACCAGATCCAGTGGATGGGGTGTCACCATTTGCATTGCTTGTTCTAGCACCTTTAGTGTTTGTGGCTTTTACCCACATCTTGTTTCTCATTCTTTTGATGTCATCAATGGTATTTCAATTGGGATGTGTATTTGTGTCTGTCAGTTGGTCTTTGCAATCTTTTATCACATGTCCAACCTTATGATAATGCAAACATGCCATACCTAGATTGGTCCAACCTCTTGACCTTCTGGTCCATTTTCTCATACAATTGGCAGCAATATGACCATACCTTCCACATGCTATGCAATTTACCCATGTGTTATAGTCCCAAACATATGAGTTACCTTCTCTTGTTGGTTTGTAGCTTTTATCAATTTATTTTTGAGTCCATGCCTTGTTTTTCTTTTTCTAGCATTCCTTATGTGTATGGCCATTCATCTTGCATGTAGGATAGTACTTGTCCATATAGGTTTTTATTTTTGGATTTTTCACTTTGGATTTGCACTCATATGCCTTGTGTCCTTTCTTTTGACATTTATAACAATTACCAATAAAAGTAGATTGTGCTTGAGAAATACCTTTCATTTTGTTTTTGTAGATGTTTTAGGTGTGGCCTATTTTTCCACAGTGATTGCATGATAGCTTCTTGGATATTGGGGTTGTGAAAGCATTATTCTTATCTTGTTGATTAGAGGATTCTCCATTCTCATTGTACCCTAATCCTGTGTAGTTGTTGACACTTCTTTGTCCATCAAGAAAATCATCCATCCTTTTGTTTCTATCCTCAGCCCTTTTGATTAATTCGTTGTGTTGATTTTGGAGTTTGATTTCATGCTTCAATTTTTCATTCTCTTCTCTTAGCTCACCAATGATCTGTATTCTTTCAATGAGTTCTGTATTTAATCTATTTTCTTCTTGACTCATAAGAATAATCTGGTTGGTAACCTCATGGTGATGCTCAGTGAGTCTTTGAATCTCTAATTCTTTCTCTTGTAGTTTCTCTGTAATTTTCCTCCTATCATCAATAGCTAGTGTTCTTTCATTTTCATATTTTCTTACATCATTCATGAAATCAATCATTTTTACCATTTGAGTCTCTTGACCAATTTGCATCATCTTGATTTGATTTTTCAAATGTAGATTGATCTCTTGCATACTTGTAATTTCTTCAACTGATGCGTCTGAAGCTTTGCTCAATGATGATTATGCTATTTCAAAGTAATCTATTATTTCCAATTCTTTTTAGTCTTTCTCATTCATCCTAGTTGCCATAATCTTTCTTTCATCAAGAAGTTTTCTCAACTTTATCTTCGCCTCCTTATACTGCTCATTGTTTATTTGCATTTATAACTACTCATTCTCAATAGTCATATCCAGTCTGAACTTGTCCATTGCTCCGATCTTTTCTCTCAAGTCTTTAAGCTTTTCCAGAGTGAGACTTAGCTCTGATACCAATTGTTGAAATTATATTGAGATGATGTACTGAGAGGGGAGGGGTGAATCAGTACCTCTAAAACTTTTCTTTGGTTAGCCCATTAACCCTTAATCATCAGTTTGTAATTTATCTTATCTAACTGTTCATATTTCTTTAAGCATATGTAATCATATCATACATTCTTTTTAGTATGTGACGATAACAGAAACATTCATGAAAATAGATAACACATGACACAAGATATGATATCACAAAAAACTCCTGTTAGGAAGTAAAAACTATGGTGGGGATTATTGCACACAAAACTTCACTATCTACAGATAAGAAGGGGCTGGTTAAGGCTTACAATTGGTCACTTATGATGACCTACCCTGTTAGGAGTATTACAGTGGAGACCTACTAAGATCTACTTCATTTGAAGCTTTAGAAACACTATTAAGTGTGCACTCTGTTAAGAGATTTGGAAAGAATGGTTAAGTCCACCTTCTACAAAAGGATTTTAGATGTGATGCACTTGTTAGAATGCAACTACATAAGTTTTTGATCTGATGATATATGCAATCTTCAATTTCTGATAATAGATCCAATTAAGCTTCATACATATAAGTAATCATCCTTTCATGATTGAATAATACCTTTATCTTCTCGTCGGTAACCTCTGTGTGTTCTTGACAACTGATGTATTATTTTTTGATCTTTGCATGAATTCTACCTTCTGCTCCTTAGATGCTCTCCATGGCTATCAAAAATAACAAATTCATGTACTCACAATAGATTTTGAACATCTATTTATACTAATTTAGGTTCAATTCTTGATTCATGCATCGCAAGTTAACTCTAGATCCAAGGTTTACAACTTGACCTTGATCTTTAGTTAGATATGTTTTAGATCTGTTAGGATGCATTAAACCATTAACATAAAGCTTGCTTAACCCTCAAGTTATGATTTAAAACAAATAAAAACTCTATAAATAGAATTACATTGCTTTATACATCGTGTAAAAATCAGATCCACAAATTGTGGGTTTTCTAACTGACTATCGGTATTGATGGTTGGTTTTCTTGATCGTCGGTGTTCCTTTCTTGAACTTGTCATCGGGTATGCCTTTTCTATTCCTTTTGGGTTATTATGAGAACTATGTCACTGATGATGCTTGTGGTCATTGGTGATGCTTTGTCGATTCTATCCTTAGCATTTTTCATGACCTCTATGTTCTGTCAGGTATGCTCGTTGTTCACTGGTAATGCTTGTCATTCGCCGATAATGCTTGTAATCTGGCGGTAATGCTTTAGTCTGCCAGTGATCTCTATCAATGTTTTTCACTAAGTGTACTAATGGCAAAATAATTTCATCACAAAGCACCATTTTATGACCTATCTCTTAACCATTTGACAAAGAGTGAGATAAGGAGACCAAAGAGTAGAGAGATTTAGAATATTCTACAATTGTCATGCGTGATCGATTGAAGCATAAATGTAGAATTCAATGGAAGAAAGGTATTTACATCATCTATTTATGGATGCACCTATTATTTTTGATGTTGTAGATCGATCTAGGTACAAATTTAAGTAGCATTTGTTCAATTCATGTGAAGAGCATCCAGAAGGAGCATTTTCTCAAACCTCGTATGACATATTACACATGGAAGATATTAGGGGTTACATACATTGTAAGAATGATATATTTGGAATTGATGATATATTAACTAAGATGGAGCATATGAATGTTAATTTAATCATGAAAGAAGAATACAAACACATTGATCAGTTAAGCATAATGAAAATTCTAGACTTATGCAAATTTGATGAAGATGAATGGTTTAAGATACTGTTGAGCAGGGTTCATGATCAATTTATTTGGATAGGTGATCAACCTGTAAAGATTTGTAGTGACCTAATTCATGAAATCATTGGACTGAACAACACCAGAGTCATCCCTATTGCAGAGAAACATGTAAAGAAAGAAGTTGAAACCATAGCTCACTCTAAATGGGACAGACAGACAATGACAATGAATGACATCTTTTAGCAAGATGTGAGATTGATTTCTATGATACATGGATACAAATTATACTATAGTAGGAGACCTAACTCAATATCTATAGGAGTAATCATGATGGCATGGAGAATGGTGAAGGAGAATGTGAAATATAACCTATGAAAAGTTCTGGCATAACAATTTCTTGAAAATGTGAAGCTAGTGAAGAAGGACAGAACTAAGACCTTCAGATTTGGTTCATTGTTGATGCATATGTTTATTCATATTGAGCACAAATTTTCTGGGTTATATCCTAGTGGTTGGAAATTTGGGATACCTTTTGGTATTTTAATTTCACAGAGCTACAAGAGACAAAATACTACTTGGGTTGATGGAGAATTGTTTTCTATGAACAAGATCCTTCAGAGACAAATGAAAACCAGATACAGATACATGAGGAAATTTTTGAAAAATACAAGAATACAATCTTTTTCATGGTTGAAACTGGTTGTGTATGTTTTGAAGCAGTCATGCCTAGAAAGAAATGGTGTTATCACATGGGTTATGGAGTAAGTTTTGAGGTACTTACCATGCAAGTAGAACATTTTATTGCATGAGAAGTTGATACATCAAAAGAAATATGGGGAACATATGAGGAGAAATCAGCAAAGGTGAGAAAAGAAAAGACTAGAGGTATGAGGAAAAGAAAATTTGAAAAACCTTGTACATGAATGTGGTGTAAAAGTTGGGTTGATAGAAGAGGAACTGAAAGAAGTGAAAAAGAAGATGATAGATAGATCTCTTGGACTATCAAGTGGAATTACTACATCCCCTCCCACTCCTGAGGTAGTTATGGTAGACAGTCCACCTCCTCCACAATAGAAAACATAAAAAATAGAGAACATCACTCCTAGAGTAACTAGATCAACTATGTAGACATCGCCTGAAGAGAAGAGCTCAGTAAGAGAAGAGAAGAAAATTGAGAAGCACTTGTGGAAGCCTGAGATGAAGATGATAGAGAAGAGAGAAATAGATCAAGGTAAATTAGTCACAATTGATAAATACTATGATAGGTATGAATATTTAGTCAAGCTTAAGATTGAAGACATTGTGATTGATCATTTACTCTCTTTCAAAAAGACTCTTAGTATTATCCATTCCTAACAAAATACAATTGGATAGATAAAATAGTATCACAACTATATCAACTTCTATTCAAAAAATTAACTAACTCGACTAACTCCTTAGAGTTACAATAGTCATCTTATTTAAAGGAAAAGTATAACTACTCCCTAAATCTAAGATCACTCCATTAATGATGATCGTTACAGATACATAGTCTCTCATAACAGAAATGATAGTTATCGGGAATAAGTCTCCCCAGAATATAGCATGTGATGGGATCTAGATCCGCGCATCGCACATTATAGTAAACTGTATTGAATTGGTCCTTATGGAAAGATCTTACAGCAGTGCCTTATCTTTCTCAAGTGTTCTCTTGACTTCTTCAGCACGAGGTCTCTAGTAGCAATTGTTGGTCTTTGACTTCTTCAACACCATTATGCTGGTCTTAAATTGTGCCATAACTTATGCCTGCAAAAGGATTAATGCACACACACAACCTTCGATACATATGTACTCTCATACTTAATATTAGAAGAAAGTTTTAAGTTCTAATTAATACTCTTGCAAGACATATGGCTACAGGAAGGAAACTACCCACAAACATAGCATAGGAAAAATGATAATTCATTAGCATATAACTATTGCATTCTGTCATCTCTATCCATTTGTTTCAAGAAAATATACCATGTTCTTTTTATCATCCACTTTCCTACTTATGTCTTTACACATATAAAATATTCATATAAAACCACAAGTTTAAATATCTATTTTGCAAGTAAATTGCTGAAAATAAAATAAAAAACACTAGAAAAGATGGTCATTTGAGAGGCTCAGCAGCCAACACAAAATTGGCTCTGGTGGTTATATGAAAATTTTCACACGACTTGTAAGTAACAGTAAAAAAATATGAAATTGAAATATTTATAAATTGCAAAGAATTTTATTTAATCTAATAATACAAGAAAAATTAATGATATTAAGAAAAAAATGCAAGGATCTTAATTCAATTTGGCACCGATAAAATATTACAAAAATAATTTCCTTCCAACATTGTCATGTAGCCAAGGCTGAACACCTATGACAGTTGAGTAGCCACACACGAGATTCTAGTGCATTGGTCACACATGTAAATAGGCCAAATGAAAATTATTTCAAATTGAATACTTGAGCAAGAATATATTAATTTGATTTTAATTTCCAACATAAAATGAATATTTTATTTTTAAATAAGAAAGAAATGATAACAATGTGCATGACATTGCAATGAAGCCTGCTAATCCTAGAACAAAACTTGTACATGCTAAAGGTCTTGTTGTGCATCCGAGTGGTTAAGGTATTAATTTGATATTCCCTTTCTTAATGTAATTATTGATACAATTAAACATCTTAAATTAAAATTGCTATACCTTTTTTTATATTTTAGAGCATGTAGACCATGGTGACCAAGTGGAGCATGATCTAGGTACACAATATTAGGAGCGTGATGTGCCTCGATTAGGTAAACATGACCACTATTATTCATGTAAACAAATTTAATTGAAATTGGTATATTTATTAATGTAATTAAACTTTGCATTTCAACTCTAGAGGATTTAGAGGGTGTTCACCCTATTGAGGTTGAGGCTAGACAATATGATACAGTAGATGATGTTGCCCCGTTAGGTAAAGAAAATCCCTATTATGTTCTTTTAATTAATGAAATACTAGTAAATATAATAAAATATGTTTTGTTCTTAACCCATATCTTTTTTATTGAAGAGGACCCACTTTGCATCAGCTTCCTCGACATGGGTACAGGACGAGGCATACATTGAGATCACTAGAAGATGAGAGGGGAAATGATGAATAATTTGATGTTCTACTTAGTCTTTTCTCCAAAAAAAAAAAAAAACAAATGAATGTAATCTACCTTATTTGATAATGACTAAATTTTATATTTTATTAATGGATGAATGTTATATTTTATTAATGGGTGAATTAATGAATGAATGTTATATTTTATTAATGGATGAATGAATGAATGAATGTTATATTTTATTAATGGATGAAAAGAATGAATGAATGTTAGATGTTTACAAGAAATTTTGGAGTTATGTTAGTGGGTAGGGGACAAATGAGCTTCCACCTTCACGTGGTTGGCCCTGTTAAGTAGAGAATATTAAATTATTCTTGAAACAAAGAGACGATCAAACTTGTTTCAGGGATAGGTGACAGATGATATATCCAATCAAATCTTACTAAGATTATGAAGACTATTCATCAAACACCTAGGTAAAACATTGGTAATACTCTAAATTTTAAATCTCACTTCTTTCATTGGTTCACTTGACCCTTCCAAGACACTCTTTATTCCTCCAACTTAGGATCACTCACATCGACCCACCCACTCTCAAGACCTATTAATGGTCAAGATACAACTAGTCCGCTATGCTCCACACCCTAAATACAAACCACCCCATGACTGATCTAATGCAGATCCCTCCTATAATCCTCTTGATGACATGTAACTAATTGAATGTTTGAAGATGTTAATTTGATCACCAAAATGTAGAAAGATAATGCAAGACATTAAATCAGTTATCTTTGCTCAAACATCATTGTGACCAAAATTACCAATGAGAAGAATCACAAGCATAACCAATGACCAGAATTATAGTGTAACCCAACAGACAGACACCCTAGACAAACAGACAACCCTGACGGAGAAGCCTGAGGAGAATTGGAGTGTTGACCGAAGCTAACAAGAGTTAAAACACTGAAATTAAAAAGAGTTCAAAAATGACAAAATACCTAGCTTGCAAAGCTATATATAGACTTAACTGGTAGTTATCATTGTTTTCATCGAAAAGATAAAGTTGGAGATAAGTAAAGGATTTAAAGTTGTTTTGTCCAATTGGCAAGAATATCTCTGTAAGATAAAACATGAGTTTTTCTTTAAATCTGATTGACGAGAATTGTGGATCATGCCAAGATCAAGAAAGTCAAGAACCTATAAATGGTGATATCATGTCTATAAATAGACAACTTAATTCGTTATGAATTAAGAAAGGGGAGTGAATAGAAAAAGGATGCTAAAGAGAAACTGATGAAGATCAACTTCATGCAGTCCTGATCAATCAAGATGAGGAAAGAGATAAAGATTTCTATGGACACCGAGCAATAGAGGAACACAGCATCACTGAGCAGAAAGTGGAGCAAAGTTATTGAAATGATTTATTGATCAGAAAGAGCTTACAATAGATCTGAAAATTGACAAGTCTAAGTTTTATATGTGAATAAATCATACTGTTCAATTTAACCATTATTATAGAAGTCTCTTAACCAAGCAGGATTTAAAGTGTTAGGATAGGATAATACTGAGAGGAGGGTGAATCAGTATTATAAAAGTTAATTAAATTCTTCAACCACTTGAACATTAACCATACAATTGAAGTAAAGGAAAGAACATAAACAAATAACATAGAACTCATAACACCATGATTTGTTTACGAGGAAACCCTGGCCAAGGGAAAACCCCAGTGGCGATGATACCCACAAGCATGCACTAAAGTATAATATCCATGTAAGGAGACCTATCCATGTTAGGAGCTGAATATTACATAGTACATTTCCATGTTAGAGGAATAACAACCCTGCTAAAGGTTCACAACACCTTGTTAGGGGCTAATGAGCTTACAACTCTTACAATGTAATTCTGTTACAAAAGGTTCTCAGTGATGAAAAAAACAAGCATCACAAATGCTTTGATAGTTCCTTTATAGCTCTGCCATTCTCTGCTCTACCATTCACATGTCTTCTCTACATATCCTTCACTTGCTCACAACACCCAATCTTTACCAAAAAGATCTTACATTTATATATTTTTAACTTTACAAAGTTGGCTCTCAGAATAAATATTACAAATAGTACTAAGTCGGCCTTCAATACAAAATACATTTAATATAGTAAATATCAAATTCATAGTCAGCACTCTTGCATAGTCAAAGTATAGACTATCAATAACAAAAATACAACTTCAATTTCTTGGGGTCCAAGTCTTACTCCTTTATTCTTCACTGCTATCCAACTACTCTTTATCATTGTTCTCTGTTGTCTATCAGTCTTCAAATCCTCATAACTCTCCATACAGTTATCCAAAACCAAATCAATCTTAGGTGTATGCCAAAAATACTCCATACTATCTTCCAGTAATCTTGCATGCCTTAATTTGTCGATCTCTGTCTTCGACATCCAAAACAATACTGTATCTTTGTTTTTGTACTTAGTCAATTTTGGACATACCAAAACTTATCTTCAAAACAATCGATCTTAAACCTAGATGTGTTGCTATAAATGACAACCAAAAAGTGAATGACATTACTGAAATTGATCACTTGCCAACAATCTCTCCCTTTGGCATTGATGGCAACACTTAACAAAAAAAGGTACTAAGTGTTCCAACAAAACAAAATTGTCTGCACTTCTCCTCCTCATCTTTTTCATTTTCTTTTCTTTATATATATATATATATATATATATATATATATATATATATATATATATATATAT